>JABXWE010102374.1:0-25600 GCA_014611495.1 Limonius californicus
ATATGAACTTTAACACTCTCGTACAAGAAAACTAAGCTCCAAATACCTACTTTTTTTTTGAAGATTTGTATTAAGCATTCCTGTCCATGTTAGGTGTATGTTTGGTTGCATAGGATTGTTTTTCGGTGCGCGCTGTGTGACCTTGTTGGTTTGAATTTCTTAGGTTACTGAAATTTAGGGAATTTTGAATAGTTTTGGTGTAAATTTGGGATTTTTGAGGCGGGGGTGTTTCCTGTTGAGGAGATTTTGAGGGACTTCCTCTTGATTGTCACGGTGTGCAGTTGCTTTACTAGTAATGTTACGCTGATTAATGAAAGATTTTTATATCTGCGAATATTTCGGATTTAATTAATCATCCAGTTCTGTAAGAGAATTTATGCATTATTTGGTTCAATATTTTGTGGTTGAATAAATTCTCGAGGGTTTTATTGCCCGATTAAATACATTACCAGTACCCATCTATTACGGTCGCCGCATGGTTTTGTGATATTGAAGCACGCTCTTGGGACCGTTATCTCTGAATCTGCCTGTGAGCCACTTTCCTGTAGCTGATCTTCGCTATCTGGGATCTTCGACGAGAGAAGAGTTTGTCTGTTTCGGAAGCCGGATTCGACTTTCTTGAATTACCTGGCCGTTCCTGTAGAAGAAGTCATCTTCGTAAACCTGGGGAAGGATAGCCTTCGGTATCGCTGTTATCAAGCCGTTTGGACACTCTCAGAAGCTCAGGTTAGACTTTATCACTTTATCTTCGATCGTTGTTCTGGATAATTGAAGAACGTGGGTTCGTTCACAATTTATGCCCGTGTATAACCTAGAAGAAGTGCTGTCTGTGATTTGTTTGTCCAAGTATTATGAATTAGTAATTTTGTATTCTAATCTTTTATTTTAGTTATCACTGTGTTTAGCAACAAATTATTTAGTTCACTTACCGATATTTATCAACCTGTGTAGCAGAAGTAATCACTTACGTCTGTTTTACTTTATTGTTTACAATTTTGCGATCAGCTGATTTACATTTCAATTTGTGCGTATTTTGCCATAGTAGATATTGACCCGGCTGTTATAAAATTGGATATTTGGGATTTTTGATTCAGTATAACTTATATTTATGTTACGAGTTAGGGGATGCGGATTTTGGGTTTATTTTGGATCTCTACTCGAATTCCCGTTATTACGTATCGGGTATTTTTAACGCTGCATTGTACAAGGCCTTGAATAATTTTCCCCAGCGTTCGGATTGCGGTAATTGTAATTTTTGGTAGTTTATTATCTTTGCCTTTAGATCTATGTTGAGATTCAGATCAGTCATTTAGGGGTTTTATCCGCTGAACTGTTCCTCCTTGCTTTTTCACGTCATATGTAAGGAACGTATTTTGGTTCCTTGGTTTGCCTCCCAAAATCTTATTTTACTTTAAACGTTGTCAGTTTATTTTAACGTTACAACTTGGGCTTCACCCAGTTGCGTTTATCTGATACAATTATATACAGGGTGTACCATTGCATTGGTCATCTCTTTTATATGTATGTTTATTGATCATATTTACAGGGTGTATAAATTACATTGGACTTATATTATATGATATTTGATTTGTGGTTGATTTATATACAGGGTGTTTGCAAATTAGTGACAATATAATTATTTTCAGTTTATTACTTCATTTGTTGCGTTTTATTGTGTCTTGTTTCCTTGTTTATGTCTTTGTTGGAACCGTTGACGTTCATTCTGCGAGGTAAGAGTTTACCCTTATGTGGATTCGGTAAGGTAGGTCTGATTTATCGCTGCACGACGACTGGTGAAGTAGAATCCTGGCGCCCTTTAAAGATTGTTAGTTTGAAGATCATTTTCACCCACCCCGTGTCGCAGACTGAGAGAGCCGTGGTGAAAACACCGATACGTGCAGTGAGTTACCCGTGGGTAGGATATTTCGGTGTTTCCAAATTTGTTACCAGAAAATGTGTTGGTGGTGTTAATTTGTCTTGTTGTTCCCGTGCGCAGGTTTTTGGTAACAATTTGCCGATTTGAAATGTACTGGCTCATTCTACAGCTACGTTTTTATTGTAGGTATGTCAAAATTGTATAAAAAGATATGCTTCCATTGTGATAGAAAGAGCATACAACAATAATTATTACTTATTAATTTTAAAAAGTCTCGGATTTCCATTATCGGTCGTGTTTTCAATCTCGCCCAGACTAATTCACGTTTCTGCCATCTGGGGCGGATATATAGGCATTTTACCCAAATAAAAGTATACTATTTATTTGTGGTTCGCATCAGAACTCAATAGAGGTCGCCTAAAAACGCCAGAGAAGTACTTGTAAATGGTCAGACATGTGTACGCCTTCCGAATCTTATTCTGTGTCGCAGATATCCAAAATTGAATAATAAAACGATTTCGTTATTTTTGAAGGGATAATTTAACACTGTTTTTTTCTGTTGTAATATTTACACATTTACTTCTAACTTATTACGATGATGTAGGTATACGAATAGTTTTATTAAAATTTTATTTTTTATTTCGGTTAATAAGAATTATTACCGATGCCTTGTAGCAAGGACTATATAGTCCTTGCTTGTAGTATCGCTAGGTAAATTTTGCCTAAGTACTTGCTACGGTGCCTAAGTTTATGCAATGCAAACGTTCATTTATTAACTTACTTAAAAGAACACTAATTTTATTTTATTTAAAGCCTGAATTTAAATATAATTGCAATATTTACATTTTTATCGTCTACTTAACATGTCAACTATTACTACTACTGCCGTTACTACCTATAACCCTCTTCTCGTTTCTAAAATATTCTTCAAGATGTTTGGTTATGCAGTTTTGTACTTTGGCTGCGGTTTGTCCACGGGTGGTTCCTTTAGGGACATGTTTGCACTCATTAACAACTTTGGTTGCTACCTGCAACCCCACACCACCACTTTCAAGCTTGGCGCCAAATTTTTCGCTCGGAAAACTTTCAACAAGTTCGATAACTTTATCATAGTGAATTGTTCCATTTTCATCTTGGTAGCCTTTCTTCTTCCAGTAACACCCCAGGAATTCGTTGAATTCAGGATTATCTTCAGGAAGGTAAACCGATGCCTCGTTAATAACGGATTCTACTTCGTCCTTGTTGAGGTTTCGCTGCTTGATGCAGGTTCTCATCATGGGCATCGGGAGGAAGGGTTTATATTCTGTTGCCAATATGACCTAGAAATAATGTATAGAAGTTATTCAATTTTAGTGTGCCTTAAAAATAAAAGTTACCTGTAGAAAAATGAAAACTAAAATAAGAGTCACTTCAGCCTTCATGATGTTGGTCTTGAGGAACTTGGATACTACTATTTTCAGGTGGAATCTCATTCTTCTTTATATGGATTTGTGTTTCCAAGGCCGTGCGTTCGTTTATTTTATGGTAGCTGCTTAATTATGCATACAGCATGGTTAAACAAGTTTTAGAATATATAAAGAGCTCTGTAGGTAACGCTCCATTGCAAACGTGGTAAGGTTTTGTTGGATCCCTACAATTTAATACCCGAGAATAAATTAATCCAAGTGGTACAACCTAAGTGTTTTATTTTAAACGTGTTTTCTATGGCAAAAGGTGATTGAACCTCGACTAAACCGTTTGCTTGCAATTATAATTATAAGTTGAAAAATTCATTTATATTATATATTAAGATGGATGCTTTTTCCAGTATTACAAATTATCTAATTTGGAGAAGATCTTTAATTGTTTAACCTCAAAAATATTGCACAGGTATATGAATGTTTATCGTTCCTTTGCACGTTTTTAGAGATCAAAGTTGATTCGATTTTTCTTGTATACTGCAGTGGAATTATTCTTTATTAGTTTGAAATACATGTAGTAATCTTCACTAACATGTTTCACAAAGTCGGTTCCTGTTTAGTAATTATTTTGATTACCAGCACAAATATTAAAAGAATCAGTTCGTCTGGACTTTTTAAACTTTAAACTAGTAATGTCCAACCTGTTTTGCCAGGGGTCACATTCAAAGCATTTGACCGTGCGGCTCATTAATTCGTTCGAAGTTGAAACAAAGTTTAACATTTTATACATCTTGCTACGTTGCAAAGCAGCTTCTTATTACGGGTTACAGTCTTTAAGTTATGTATATAAATTTTAGATTGTCAGCATAAATTAATTTTTTTATATTTTATAAAAATTATAAGTATATAACTTATCCTATTATTGTTTTTCAATCACTATTTTAAAAATATGACTTGTATACTTATTCTTCCCAGTTAATACCTTACTATTTATTCACCTTAAATATACAGTATGATAATAAACTTAAAAATATGCGAATATGTTATTATTTTAGCAGCGTACACAACTAAGAGTTGCATTGAACGATTAACATTTCGTGAGATAGACACTGAATACTTGATGGTTGTTCAAAATTTGGTTGAAAATTATAACGTCAATTTCAGTACTGAATGATTCTACTTTGATTTATCTTAAGTTCTTTGTAAAAACGTTTCTTTGCATATAAAAAACTATTCCATCATGTCAGACAAATTATCAAAATCCTAAAAGAAACTTTCTAAAAATATTTTTTTAATGTCCGATATTTTGAATGTGGGTCATTTTATAATTTACTACAGCTGTTGCAGCTTTTCGCTTCTTTGTCGCCAGAGTTTGCTATTCTTCCAGTTTCCTACTTCTAAATTATGGATCTCATGTTTATTTCCACATTCTCTTTCCATCTAGTGCGTGGTTTTCCTCATTTCTCCTTTCCAATTTAGCAACTTGTAGGGTCGTCTTAGAGTTGTCATTCTCTTTAAATGCCAATACTATAATAGTTTCTTTTTTCAATTGTATACGTAATCGCATTTTCTACTTCCATTCTTTTCTTGTAGTTTCATTTCTTACCTTGTCCAGTCTCGATACTCTGTAGCTTCTTCTCCAGAAGTCCATTTCTACAGCAGCCAGTATATTTTCCATTCATTTATTTATAACTAAAGCACATACACACACACACACACATTGCTATGTATAATATTTTTAATAAATAATTATTAAAGTCAAATAAATTTGATTTACCTCAGCTAGCTCAAAAATTAAATCTTTACTTTGGTTACGCCAGTAACACAAATTAAAATATACCAGCATATAAAAACCATAAATATCTCAGGGTTTCAGTTCGTGACCTAGCTACAGATAGTTATCTAAATACAGTAATAAGTTCAACACATACATATAAAACTTAAATATAAACTTATCTGTATTTCTCCAAAATGTTGCCGTCCAGTGTACATCTGAATTTCTTATAACTGCAACTGATGCATGAATTTAACCTTGGTATGTCTGCTCCAAACAATAACTCGATCACTGCAGCTTCCAACGGCTTCCATAACAGTTGACAAAGAATTTAAACCTTGTGAAGTGTTTAAATTTTTCCAGAATTATACTTTAATATTGTAGTATAATCTTGTAATTTTTTACAGGTAAGTTAACTTTTCTTTACAACGAAGTAATGAACTCACTTTTAACTTGATATACTTTAGGTTTGCAGGACGTTGAAAGAAATAACTCAATTTAACTTTGCACTTCATGTAAGTGATTTTTATTTTAAATAAACACAGAATATTCATCAACTTTTAAAATCAAATAAACCTTATTTACACATAGTAATTTTTACTGACATTTAACCTCCAAATAATTTCAAATCAACAAACTTTAACCACACCTACTTTTTAACAAAATTAACCATTAACGACATGAAATATAAAAATTGCAGAGAACACTGAGATACGTCCTTCTGCTTGAATCTCAAATAACCAACTAATTTCCAAAATTGAACAAATTTGGTACCTTCACGCACATCAAAATTAAAAATGTACCAATGAAATTTCAAATAACAATCAATATGATCTACAGGTGATTTATAACATTTTAAAATTGTTAATAACAAGCTTAATACACAAAATTTTACTAAACAAATTTCAGAATAATGATCTTGATAAAATTACAAAACTTTTGAAACTAATCATACTAAAATCAGAGACAAAAACTTACACGTGTTAAAAAATTACATATTTACATAAATTTCTCTATTGAGTTACAAAATTATTACAAACATAAACCTAAATCATAAACACAATTATATAAACTCAAAAATCTCCTCTAACTCTACTAATAACAATATAATTCATAATTCATAAAAACAAAATCATAACCTCTCATACACATATTTACAAAAATATAACCCAGTAATAATACAATCTTTATGTTCTAGGGCTCCCTCACTTGCCCAAAATAACCAAAAACATTCCCTACGTCGCACTACGATATTTTAACATCATTCCTTAAGGAATGTTCACTCACAAGATCACTTTAAAATCCAATTATGGCACTATGCAGCACCGTCCGAAGATCGAACAAGACCTTTTTCTCTTATTAGGTATATATTTGTCAATTTTAATCAATAATAATTTATAAACAACCTTCTTATCATGATAATGAAACTAATTACAAACAATTTCAGGTAAAATATAGATTCGAAACATCAAATTAGTATCCGTTCATACATACGTAAGGCATTACGAAGCCAAAAATCACATCATATCAGGGTTATCTCGTAAGATTAATATAGTTTAGAGATAGTTTATAATAGTAATATAAATATTGGGTAAATATTATAGCAATATATATACTATATATTTATGCCTAAAAATACTATATCGTATGCATATCCGAGGGTAAAGTAGCCTTCGTTATTCTGGTTTGTGAGGAGTTCATTTATAACCAGATCCCAAAGTAACAGGAACTTAACATTTTAAGGAGGAGTGAAGAAAATCCAGGTACCAGTACTAGCGGAGTTCCTGTCGAAACAAATATTAATGTTTAGCTAATTTGCAGAATGTTACATGAGGATCAATTGTACCCATACCATATTCAAAGGGTACAGGTTCTCATTGTGCCTTAATAATTAATTAATAATAATTAATAATAAATAATAATTATGCTGCTCGTCTGGTGTTTTGCCGATGGGCACTTGCAAGAGTTGCGGAAAACATAAACTTTCTTAGTGACGTCGTCTTATTTACTGACGAAGCTAGTTTCACAAGAAATGGCATTTTTAATTTCCACAACAGCCGTGTTTGGTCAGATAAAAACCCTCATGCTTTATTGAATCAAATCATCAACAACGATTTTCAATTAACGTTTGGCTTGGTGTTCTTGGAAACTATATGACAGGACCTTCTTTTCTCCCGAATCGTTTGAGTGGCCAACTGTATCTTGGCTTTTTGCGTAATGGATATGTGGTTGATGCACTATGGGACTCCTGCACATTTTTCAATCATGGTCAGAAACTTCCTAAACGCAAATTACAACGGGAGGCGGAGAGGGCGAGGGGTCCAGTTGTGTGGCGCCCTAGATCTCCTGACCTCAATCTGCTCGACTTTTGTATGTGGGGGGTATTTAAAGTCGTTAGTTTATTCAAGCCCTGTGAATAATTTGAACGAATTGCGAGAACGAATAGAACATGCCTGCCACTCCTGCCAGACTGTTCGTATGAACCCGGGAATCTTGGAAAGAATTCATTTTTACGGAAATGCGAAGGATGTGTACAAATGGAAGGAGGACATGTAGAACATCTACTTTAATTATTTGTAATTAAAAGGTTTTAATTAAACGGCTATTTGTTTTAATGGGCGGGGAACTTATTGAAGTAACAAGCAATATTTTTTTAAAAAAATCTTTGAAACGTTTGATTTTCGTACCCATGTTTATTACGACTTTTGTGTTTGTATTGATGATATCTATAAGTAGGTAAAATATCCGAGCGTATTTTTTAAATGCCCTGTATATACATAACACAAAGACACACATACCTAGAGGCAGATATTTTGGAAAAGCAAGTCCTAAAGTTAAGAACCTCCGAAAGGATTTTTTTAGGAAAATAATAACTTCCTCTAGTTAATTTATATTCTACATATTTATATTTTAAGCTGGTGCAATGTATTATTTGTCTAAAAAGATAGTAATCTTAGCGAACACAAAAAATGAGAGGAATAACCTGTAGTGTCTAACCAGTAATCATTTAACCTTGTAGTCTTTTTAATGGACCACTAATGACGCCAAGAATAGTTGTGAATTTAAATCATTTTCTAGAACTAAATAAATTTTTAAACTTTTAAAAACAGCTTATAATAGAACTCTTGATTTCATGCAAATTTGTAACAATGGAATTGGAATTGTGAATATGTGATAGTGGTTTTTGTCAATTTTCCTTTTGCAAATTAAACACAGTACTAAATGGAGAATGTCGAAAGGTAACCATAATTTTTATATACATATTAATCGTATACATTTTCTTCTTATCTTATCTCATTTTTATTTAAAATCACTTCATATTTAGAGGAATAGGTAAAAATGTGTTGACTCAATACACAGGTTATATACGAATTAAAGGCATTTAATAGAAGAGGAAGAACGATGAGAGAGAGATGGAGAGAATTTTTTGACGATCTCTTAATATGAGCCCAGAAACAGAACCAAGAAAGGTGGAAGAGGAAGAGAACGTATACTCACGAATACAGAACGAATTTAGACAAATAGTTAAAAAACTAAACATCACAGAAGCGCAGGAGAAGACAGTAAAGTGACAGAGTTTATTAAATACGGAAGGGGCGAATTAGGAATACAATTACTAAAAATAGTGGAGATATGAAATATAAAAGAAATGCCAGATGAGTGGACAAATGCCGTTATAATTCCCCTACACAAAAAGAAGATACAATCGTTTGTGACAATAGCAGAGAAATTGCTTTACTGGATACGATGTTTAAAATCCTAACATACAGTATAGGAATGAATTGCAGTCACACACAGAAAGAGCAGCCGGTGAATAACAGTGTAGTTTGTGAAAAGCAGTTTTGTGGCAGATCAACTCTTTTCTTTCAAAGAGGTCCATAGTGAATGTTATGAATATAAAGTATCGTTGTGTACTGTGTTTACTGATTACAAAAGAGGCGTATGAGTCAGTAGCGAGAAACACGCTACCTACATATATGAAACCACGGAAGACCTGAAAGTATCCCGCAAACTTATACAGTTAATACGCATGACACTGGAACAAACAAAAAGCAGTATCAATGGCAACGTGCTAGATGTATTTCCATCTAAAGAATATAGCAAGGAGTTTATAACAAAAACAGCAAGAGCTATAGGCCTGAGAATAAACGAACAGAATGTTTATGACTATGGGAAGTTCAAGAAATGATGAAAGAGGAAAAGATATGAAAATAAGAAAAAAGAACGGAAGGGAATATATGTTAGAGTAAGTGAAAAATCACTACTGGAGTTAGAATTACCCCAGATAAGCAAAATTCTTAGGGTATACAATGGGCTAATGATGGCTGCAGTGCTTGGAGATGCTTGGAAAACTGCGTCCTAGATCTCGCTCTTTCAAATACAATACAATACAAGTAGATACATTTACCTATGTAGCTGTTATTATAATGGAGGATAATAACAGCAGCGAGGAGATGCAGACAAACGTATTAAATGGAAATAAAGCAATCGGAGCAGTGAGTGCCGTGATAAATTAACCGAAACGGCAAAAACCGAATATACAAAACAGTGATTAGGCCGACAGTGACACATGCGTGCGAAGCACAGACTCTTAACAAAAGAGATTCACAAAAGCTTGAGTGTTGGGAAAAAAGTTTTAAGACAAATTTATGGCTATAAAAGGTACCGCAGAATAGAGTGACCAAAATGGTGAGAAGAGATAGATCGCTAAGCGTCAAGCAAAGAGGCAGACAGAGGAATATATGGTTGGAAACGAAAGCTTCGGAAATAAGAGACTGGAGCAACGGTGAAAGGCAATAAACCAAGTCCTAGGCATTTATCGGTGACTTTTCACAATAAATAACCGACAGCTTTAGTGACTCATGGGTTTTTGAGGTATTCTTGTACATCTTGATTTTTGAAGTTATTATGCAATAGTGCCTTAAGATCTCTAATATCAGGCTGCATGTCCACTTTCTACTAATCATTATCTATATGTGCTAGTGTTAGTTGCATATTTTGCACCCAAAATATATGATGTCCGATAACAAGCAGCGTTGCACCCTGTGACGTTTGTCTGATTTTAATTCAAATTCAAGAAAAGATCGTTAAATTCACTTTTTTATTTTAATTCCTTAATAAAGCATCCCTCGCCACCTTTCTTTATCGGAAAATTTTTTACCGGATAGTGTATTGTTTCGGCGTACACATTTCTAGGAAGCTTACGCTTGAGTCCACGTGTTTCGGTTAATATTGAGAACCGTACAGCTAGGTTGTTTGAAGTTTATTAAAACAAAGGGCTTAAAATCTTGAGGTGTACAGATGGAATTTAGGGTTTGGGATTGATAACTGTTTCTATAATTAAAGTTTTACTGTTTCCCGTAAAACTAAAGTCTACGAAAATTCAGATTAAACACATACATATATCAATAATGTAGTGGAGAATACAGACCCATTTCTCATTTCGCTATAAACGAATAAAGAAATTAACCACTGTTCAACCTTCTTACACGATATCGTCGTTTTAACAAAAACTCTGTGCATCTGTTCATTGCTCCTCATTTATCGGGAAGAATTTTTTGTTGCATAACCTGTCGTAATATTGTGCAACTCCAGTCTCTTTGTTCTTTGGTTAAGTTGTTTTTGTTCTCTTTCGTTTTCGTTTGCTTCTATTGTAGTTATAGTTTTTTAAGAATCATTTCAATTACGACTGTTAGACACTTATGAAATAAATATTTTTTTGGGGTAGCCACTTTAAATAGGGGTTCATCTAGTTCTTTTCCTTTCAATGTAGGTACTGCAATCTGTTTTTCTTTACTCTAAGATAATTGCGTTAATGTATGATTGCATAGTTTTTAATAAGTCTACATGTTTTCGTAATTCGCACCTGAAGTGATTTGGTTAATATATGGCAACAGCTACTTTAAAAGGCGGCAATTTTCTTGTTTCCATGCAAATATCGCCCTCACATTTGTTAGTCTTAATGGCTTGACAATGATCTTTATATATATATATATATATTGCCATGATATTTATATTATATTAATGTTATTATTGTTGGATAATTGTTAAATGTCTTAATCATACCTTAAACTAAACAAGAATACCTTCGGAAGGTCTGTTATATGTGTAAAAAGGATATTTGTGATGTTAAATTCCTTATTTTCACCTGAAATGTAGTCTAGGTAGATTATTTATGTCTTAATCTATAACAATTAATGAAATATTAAAGTTAAATATGTTTTTATAAACCTGTGTTATGTAAAATGTGTTTCCGATACTTCTTACGATGCTTCAATTTAGGAATTCTGTTACTCCATGTATGAATTTGCAGTGTTTGACTGTTTGTAATCCTGATGTTGATTTATTACTCGTTGTGGTTGATGATGTGGGTCTCTTTAGACTGTACCGGAGCCCTAAATTTCAAAAATAGTAATTAATTTAAGTATATCATTGAATTGTAAATAATTTTCATGCAACTTGTTTTATGTTAGCCAAATTGGTTGGATGTCATACATAGGAAGGTTTTTGTTAAGTTTATTTGGTAATTTATGTTATTTGTGTGAATATAATTATGTTTGAATAAATTTTGAAGTTTTTAGGTTAAGATTTAGAATTTGGTCATTTATTTTAAAAATATTGGATTAATAGGATGATATTGTGTTGTTAAACTTGTAGTATAATCTAAGGATTGTGTTTGAGTTAATTTTGTTGTGTTTTCATGTTAATTTAGCGAATAGTAACAATTTTTTTATGTGTAAAATTTTGTAATTTTAAATATGGCAAGTGGGGTGTCTAAATGTAGATAAAAATTCAGGGATTCTGAATCTGAAATTAGTTTTTAGATAGGATAATTCATAAGCCTAATTTTAATTATTTAAATTTTAATTATCAATTTCACTAGATTTTGTTTTAAATTTCATCCTTGTTTCTCTTAACGTTACTTAGTAACGATGCGTTTTTGTCAGTTTCATTAGAGGTTTCTGGCAATAAAAATTGAAATCAGTTCCTTTTTGGCCATCGTAGAAAATGCACGCATTTTTTTATCAGTGCTAAATATAAAATTATTATAAAAGAGGCGTTACCTTGTAAAATTTTAGAGGTTATGTGATTTGTTTACAAAATGTCAAACAGTGTTTAAAATTTGTAATTAGTGGACAATAAGTGTTTATAATAATAAATAAGTTACCTTGGTTAATTCAATCGAAGTGTGTTTAATTTTGTGGAATTCATCTAAAATAAAATAATAAAAAGAATTAAATTGAAATCTATTAATAATAACATAAAAAATTCATCAATTCAAAAATACATGATTAGAATCCATGAACTTACCTTATTCAATTCGAATATTAAGTGAACAATTACAGTACTTCTGTGATTTAATGATTTAAATTCACAAACTATCGAACTATGAGAACTGAGTGCTGTCATATTCAACTTTAATTGGTTCCGGCCGTTACAATGACCTTCCAGCAGAATTAGAAAGTGCGAATGTTGCGGTATTTAGAAGAGGTGATGTCTAGGACATGGCTGGAGTGACGCAATAAGAAAAAGATAAGTTTTAAATTTAAGTCTATTTTTAAATGAGTATAAACAATTCTCATGTCATGATTAGCTATCTAAATTGGTGGAGCCACTAAAATATGCCCTGAGATGATGAGTTTAAATATAAATGCTATATTAATTAATTTATATTAATTCATTTGAGATAGAAGTCAAATTGGCGCCCAACTAAATTACATAATTATAAAATTATTTATATAATTCATCTATTATAAAATATAAAATTCATAGCAATATATATATATATATATATATATATATATATGTCATTCCTGTAAGCTCCGGCGTCTCTGGCCACGGAGGTGTTTGGAAAATATAAATTACGTACGCCAGCGGCAGCGAGTTTTTTTTTTGTCTGAACGTTCAAATTACAAACTTGTAATATGGAACTATAAAATCACCATTTGTTGTCATTCTTTTGTACTTTTGTCATTTCTAATAATTTAATTATATGTGTGTTAAAATTTACTGTCTCGTTTATTATTGTGGATTCTGTATTTTTGTGTGCACGAATTTTGCAAGCTTTATAAATAGGAGGAGGCACAATAAATGTGAGTTCGATTCCCATAAGCTGCTGGCTTCTAGGCCTTCCACGAGGACCTACAATCAGCTGTATTTGGAAGGTGGCGCCCACTAATTTTGACTTACTCTGTACACAACTAGGAAGATTTCCTCCCTTAAGGGATTTCCGTAAACTCCCCCTACTCCACTGAGCTAAGCTGCAGGCCTTTTTCCACCTATCCGATTGCGGGTTGACGGAAATGCCCGTTGGGCCCGTAACCTGTTGATTTATTGCATTTCCTCAGAGCCCTGATTTATTATTCCACTTTCCTTCTTTGTCTCCTCGGGTTCTTTTTCAAGTTTTACTTTGTTTCGGTATAACTCTGTGTAGAATTCCCTTACAATTTCAAGTAGTTTCTCTTTGTTAGTCGTTATTTCCTCTTCCTTATTTCTAAGTTTTAGTATTTGCTTTCTGCCAGGTCTTAGCTGTCTGCTTAAAACTTTTAAACTCTTGTTTTCTTTTATTATGTTTTTAACTTGTTCGTTGTTATAGTTTCTAAAATCGTTCCTTATATTTTCTGATATCTCCTTGTTTAACTTCCTTATTTCTTGTATATTTATATTTTTTTGCTTACTTAATGTTTTCCTTGTAATCATTAATTGTCTCGTATGTTGGCTTAGTTTTTGGTCTCTTTTTTTGGTTTTTGCAGCATTTGTTTTTTGCTTCAAGAATGGCCTCTGCAATTTGTTTGTTTAAGTCTTCAGCGGTTTGCAAGACCGTATTTTTGTTAAGTTTTTGTTAATTTCTTCTTGATATTCTTCGAGGTTAATGGATTTCTGCTAAATTCGTTTAGCTTTATGCTTTGTTAATCGGTATCTTTCTTTTCCGATATTAATTTTCACTGACTCTTACCATACGATGATCACTTCCTACATTGAATTGATTTAAAACTGTCACGTCTGTTACAATGGCCCTTTTATTTGTTATGATGGAATCTATCTCATTTTTATGGTTACCGTCAGGACTCATCCATGTCCATCGTCGGCTTGGTTTCTTATAGTAAAAGCTGTTCATTAGATATAGGCTATTTGCTAATAGGAAATTTAATAGCATTTCTACACGTTCATTTCTCAAACCGCTTCCGAAGTTTCCTAAGGATATTTCAGCATCATCGGATTTAGTACCAATTTTGGCATTGAAATCTCCGCATATTATGGTAAAATGCCTGCGTGTCTCTTCCATAGCCTGTTGGAGGTCGCTATATAGTATATCTATTTCTTCATCAGGGCTTGCTGCTGTAGGTGCATAGACTTGGATTACTCCCAAGCTGTATCGTTTGCTTTGTTTCAAAACTAAATAAGCAATCCTTGTAGATAAACTTTTAATACATGTAACCTTTTCTGTGTGTTTTTTGTTAATCATGGAACCAATTCCTCCTAAATGTTTGTCTTTTTCTCCTACATGACATAGTGCATGACCTGATTTAAGAGTTCTACAACCTTCACCTTTCTGGCGAACTTCACAGAGTCCGACAATGTTTCAGCTAATTTTTGCTAGTTCTTCTTCTAGCTCCAGCAGTTTCTTATCTGATGACAATATTCGGACATGTTGCAATTATCAGTTGCAGATTATTTCGTTGATGACATGGTTTTATTGTCAAATTTATGCCCCCCCCCCCACAATCCGTGGGGCTGACTGAGTTTTCGGTGTGAGATTCTGGACGGATTGTCCTACTCATCCGCCATCTGGGGACGCGCCCTCTAGGGCTTACAGACTCCCCCGAGGGAGCTTTGATAATATCTTTTACATAATTATTAAGTGAGGGTTTACATCCCTCCATTCATGCAGGTTATTAGTATTTATAATACCCGTATCAGTAACTTTCGATGCATCACTTCACAGAATCTTCTTAATGAAATGTCGATCATTATTTACAGTATACAACAACCATCTAAAATTGACTCGAAGCTCCGTCACACAAAACTTGAACTTTTTGAGGCCTAAATCGATGCAGACCATATCTTCTTAACAATCTATGAATTGCATCTCTTTGGAAATAGGTTTGGGCCGATACAAATCGAAGGTTTGCACTCAACCTCCTCAACAAGTTCAAGAACTTGCTCTTTCTGATCGACGCCTAGAGGAGGTTGACGTCCAACTTGATATTTTCAAGGATTTAAATTACCTGTTTCCAGTAATCTCTGTTCTACACGTCTTCTAGTTTTTGCATCAGGGTGCCGACGATTTGGAAACATTTCCGTATATGCCTTAGCCGCATAAGCGGCACTGTCATTTCACGCACCTAATACTTTCAACATATCGACATAATCTCGATTACAATATTATCGTTCCATATTAAACACAAAAAGCAGAAGAAAATGAAAAGAATGATATTTATGAATCTGACAAAACGATTAATGCATTGTTAACATCGTCGGAGCCACCCAGCTGAAGTTTATACAACCAATTGGATTGACCATTCAAAACTTATTATATTTTTTTTGTCAATAACTCGATAATGAAGGACACTCGTAAAAATTTCCACTCACAATAATTGATTTGTTTTAGCACCCTGAACCAAAATTAAAATTTTGTCTAAAATATATGTAACAATAAACACGTAAAATGAATACATAAAAGTTTCAAAAGTTAGTAGGACTGTAAACCCTCTTAAGAATTCTACACAGTTAGTGTTAGCATGTTTTGCAGGAAGATATATTTATTGATTGTAGGTACCTACTATCGTTATCTGGTAATGTTCCAGACTCCAATACAAAGATTAAAACAAGCTTTAGGAGAACGTGTTGTTTATTGAATGAAAAAACCGTAACTAACTAAACAATATCAAAAAACATCACAACCCCAAGCAAGGCGACCCGATAAATGTAGTGCACGCGTACTACATTTACCCCACCCCCCTCTCCAAAAAAAGCGCAAGTTAAAGGGACAACTTGCACAATGACGTGTTCGAAACAAAATTTTGACCCACATTACAGAGGTAATCAAAATTTGGAACGGTCGTAGTAGTTAAAAAACCCTTTATGCGCAAAACTATTTTTTAAACAATCCTTAAAAGTAATCAATTGGAATTGAACAATAAAAAAACTTAAGGCTAATACAAGTGTCGTAGAAATAATACAAAATGTTCATAGATCTAAATTAAATTAA
This sequence comes from Limonius californicus, assembly GCA_014611495.1. Classification (NCBI taxonomy): domain Eukaryota; kingdom Metazoa; phylum Arthropoda; class Insecta; order Coleoptera; family Elateridae; genus Limonius; species Limonius californicus. Next base: position 16,263 of record JABXWE010102374.1, read on the forward strand.
TACTGGAACGGGAAACAGGGTGCGACGGAGAAGCGAGTGAGTTCTGAAAACAGAAAAAAGAAAAAAGTTTGTATGCATAACAAAAAGCTGCAAAAATAATGTTTACATACATCAAAAGAATTCAGTACGTAACAATAAAATTGAAAAAAGCAATTGAACAGAATACCTTTATTTAAAAAACGGTGAATGTGGGTGCGATGTCAAGAGTCTTTTAAAAAGTAGGCGGGTTTGGGCCTATTGATTGAACCTTCCCCTCCCTACCATACTCAACGAGCGTGAAATATTTTTGCGAACGTTCCTTTACCCGAAATGGCCCTAAATACGCAGGTTTCATACCTAATTAATGTGAATCATAATGCACGAATACACGCGTAACGGAAAACAAATCTTTATGGATATATGAGGCAGCTGCATAGCTTTGACTAAAAAGAACATAGCTCTCTTCATACGCTCCCGTAATTGAATTACAAAATTTGCAACATTGGAATCATGAGGGTCTTGTTCAAAACTAAAAATATCGCCTGGTAATCGCAATGGTGCGCCATATAAGATATCCGCCGGGGATACGTCAACTTCTTCTTTAATTGCAGAACGTAAGCCCTACAAGATGAGAGGTAAATGTTGAATCCAATTCGCCGACCCTGCCGAGTTGATGGCCTGTTTTAATGTGCGGTGAAATCGTTCTATCAGCCCTTGGCTGATCGGATGTTGAACAGTTGTTTTTATGTGGTTAATTCCAAAATCTTTCAAAAAACCAGTCCACGTGGAAGAGTAGAACTAGGATGCATTGTCCTTGGCAATAACTTGCGGTACTCCGAAGCGCGAGATCCATACACCTAAAAAAGGCCTCTATAATTTCGTCCGTGCTAGTAGATTTGAGTGGAATAGCTTCTGGCCATCTAGTGAACCGATCGATGATCGAAAGAATATATTTATACCGTCCACACATAGGTAAACGTAGTTCATCTACGTCTAAATGGATTTTAACAAATCTGCGATCCGGCTCATGAATTGGCTGAAGAGGACTTTTAGTATGCCTTGAGATTATATTTCGTTGGCAGTTGTCACATGAAGTAACCCAATTTTTAATATCCCGTCGCATGCTTCTCCAAAGGTATCTATGGCAGATTAATTTTTGCGAAGCTTCTATCCCTAAATGCGCTAAATTGTGTAATTGTTTGAAGATTGCGTAGCGAAATTCCTGCGGAACGAACGGTCGCGACCCATTATAACTTTGATCTATCCAAATTGGTGTTCCTTGTATTGTTTGGGATCAAAATTTGAAATTAGGCTTTTGTCAAAGCTGATGCAACCCAACATTGCCTTCCTGGGCCCCAGCTAATTCGTCGAAGTCAATAGTGGACACGGTGGAAATCGTTGTTATCCTAGTAAGTGCATCTGCTGCTATGTTCTGCGAACCTTTTAAAAAACGAGCATCAGTAGTGAAATTTGAAATAAGTTCAATGTGCCGAAATTCCCTGGGTAAATAATGGTCTGCGGAACCTCCTGTGGCGGAACAGATCGCCTGGTGATCGGTGAAAATGCAAAACTTTTTTGTATTCTATGTAATAACGAAATTTCTTAACTGCGAAATAAATTGCTAGGATTTCCCGTGAAAATATACGATATTTACGTTCTGTAGCAGTCAATTTCCTACTACAAAAAGCCAACGGCTTCCAAACACCGTCTTCAAACTGTTGTAAGACCCCTCCAATGATAGAGGAAGAGCTATCGGCCGCTATACTAATTTCAGCGTCTTGCTTAGGATGAACCAATAAAGTGAAATTAGCTAATGCGTCCTTTGCTTTACAAAAGACTTCTAACTGGTTCGATGTGAAGTTGACAGACTTGGTAGCAGACTTCCCTGGCAACACTACCTCATTTCAGGGGGTTAGAAGTTCTGCGCAATGTGGAATAAACTTGTGATAATAACTAATTAATCCAATAAAGTTACGTAGCTGCTTCTAATTCGTAGGTGCAGGAAAGTCTTGTACCGCCTGAACTTTGCAAGTTTGTGGAGAAATCCCGTCACGTGAAACATGAATTTTTGCAAGCGTTCAAATACAAGTGTCCGATGGTGGATGTGTTCCTCATCATTCTTACTAAAAATTAATATATCATCTAGATAAAATTATGTAAAACTTAGCTTCGCAAGAGCCTGGGAGATGAATCTGGACCCAGAAGCAGGAGCATTCCTCAAACCAAAGTTTAACATTAAATACTGATAAGCTCCTAGGGGAGTGGTGATGGCGGTCTCCGGGACGTCCTTGGGCTGGATTGGTATTTGGAAGTAGGCTCTCTTCAGATCCAGTTTGCTGAAGACCCGTGATCCAGCCAGTTTTGCTAAGAAATCTTGCAGAAATGGAATGGGAAAACAATCACGAACCGTCACAACGTTTAATCTTCTGCCGGTCAGCCGCCAAGAACCGTCAGGTTTGGCCACCATGTGTATGGGAGTTGCCCAGGGACTACTGGAGGGCTGGATGATTCCCTGATCTAAAAGATCCTGTAGGTGACCTTCAGTAAACTGCAACTGATTAGGGTTGAGTCTTCTGGTTTGGCTGAAATAGGAGGGCCGACTATTCCAATCTTCTGGAACGTATTGTGTAAGATTGGTTTGCTAATGTTGAAATCTTTGGTAATGTCGGGAAATTGATTTAGTAATGCTCGAATATTGGCATTCTTTAGTGTTGGAGTAACTGCTTGAGGGGTTTTGGTAATTGAAGAGGTGAATGAGAAGATGATGTTGGTGAAGAAACAACATTGAAGGTACCGTGAGGTGAGAGTGAGTGAGGTGTGTCGGACTTAAGCGTACGCTTTGACAATAGCTCTTCAATATGAAGATAACAATCGTCAGATGTAGCAGAAAAATCTGATTATTCGTAGATGAAATCTGACTAGTACGAAGGATCGTCAAAGGACAAGATTCCGAGTCAAGCATCATTACTTGATTATCAGAAGGTCGCGAATATAGCTTTCCTACGGACGGGTCAATTATAAGATTGAAATAATGCAAAAAATTCATGCCAAGAATCGGCATATTGATGTTTGCCAAAATAAATTGCCGAGAGATAGTTTGGTCGTTTAAGAATCCGAATTTTAAATTTAGTAGAATAGTTCCTGCAATGGGTATGAATGTGTTATTAGCGACTAATAGTGAATTTGGAGTTCGACGAAAAGTCAAATTTTTAAATGACAGTTGCAATAAACCAAATGAAGAACCTGTGTCAACTAAAAAAACTATGCCAGTAGCATCCTGCACAGTTAAAGGGTGCCTTTTGAAATTTGCAAAGCAACTGTGGTACAATTCTGTGGCTTGGGTCGTAGTTTTTTGAAAATGACCAATGGGGACCATTACAATTTCTTGCTTGATTACCAAAATTGTAATGGTAGATACAAAATGAATTCTGTGGCTGAGCTAATCGATTTTTGACGGGAAATTGAGGATTCCAATGCCGCTCGTAACGTGATGGAGGCCTCTGGAAACGATTATATGGCGTTTTTTGAGGACCTGAATACGCATTTTCCCAAAATTTGCAGATGACACTGATCTGTCAATGGTACTGTCAGCGCAAGTGTCAACTTGAGGTAAGGTATGCTGATATAATAGTGTAAAATGTGTATCGAGATGGTTTGCTACATCCCTCAATGGCAAAGCGGCGGAATTCAATGCTTGAACCTTTAAATCTAATGGAAATTTAGATATGAATAACTCTCTAATAAAAGGCTCTGGCATTTTTAAATCTTCTGATAATTTATATATTTCCTGTAGTAAATTTTGACAATTGCCATTAAACTTTAGTGAAAGTAGCAAAATCGAAATTTTTACCGTCGAGGGTTGCGCAAAATGTTGGATTAACTGTGCTTTTAAGGTGTCAAAGGGATTAGCCCGTGGAGGCTGGAGAATATACGAACGTAGTGTTGTTTTGACGTCAACCGGCAAGTGTGTAATGAGTTTATCGAATTTGTCTATTTGATTAGTAATGTTATGTAAAGGAAAATAATAATTAAGGGTAGTGAAATACATACGAATGTCTTTGTCAAATTCAGGGAATGACATGATGACAGAATTGCTATAAAAATACGAAATATTAGAAAGTGGGACAACTTATCTGTGTGAAAATCCAGCGATGGTCGCTTGAGCAGTTCCACGCAAGGGCTGGCAAACACTGAGGGCAAAGGCGGAATTCGTTGTAGCCATTGAAAGTAGTTGTCTTCCAAAACGTCGGGTAAAGGGCAATCGTCGAAGAAATCCTATTGAAACGTCGGGTTGGACGTCGGGGTCACCAAAATATCGTTATCTGGTAAAGTTCCATTCTCCAATACAAAGATTAAAACAAGCTTTAATAGAACGTGTTGTTTATTGAATGGAAAAACCGTAACTAACTAAACAATAACAAGAAACATCACAACCCCAAGCAAGGCGACCCGATAAATGTAGTGCACGCGCACTACTGTATATACATAATTTAAAATTGTTGTTATTCGAGATTAAAACTTTTCACGTTGGTTTAAATTTGAGACATGTATTCTAGAAATCTTATTAATTCTTATTAATCCGGGGGGTTGTCATGCAATTCAAAGTAAAGCAAGAAAATTCCAACTCATGTGAGGAACTTCAAATATAATAATGTAATATTTAGTACTAGGTAATTAAAAATATAGCAAGACGCAGTACAACATAAAAACAATAATTGCAAGAAATTACATACAATGCTTTATTACTTTCTGTATTTAAAAGTTTGAAAATATCATTTCATATTCCTATTTTTTCTTCGCTGGCAATCCTATCATGTCTTTCCGTGTGAAACAGATTACTCCCCAAAGTTTGGAATTAGGTCGTAGAATAAGGGATTATGGACAATCTGATATCATTTACGTCGACCCACACAAAATTATTCAGTTGGAATTTCAACAATAATATTTTATTTACACTTTTCTCAGCTGTAACTAGTACGCGTTCTAGGTATACAAAGTGGTTTGTTTTTCATTCTATACTAAATATTTTCTTTTAACTGGAATCATTATCTATGATCTTACATAGTTTATTGCATTCAATGAAATGTTGTAGTCGAAACCATTTTCACTATAAAAACAAAACTCAGTTCTATTTTTAATAAAACGCCCTGTTTTTGTTAGAATAAGTTAAACGTCTACTAAATTCCGAATACAGCGCACACATTATTCAGCCATGAAACTCGTACAAAATCGGCATTGAAATTTATATGAGTGAGTATTTTGATTAGTTGTTAATTATTTATATTATGTCGTTAAAACTACTATATATATTTAAATTAAATGTAAATAGACACTAGATACATCTAATCAATGTCATATTATAAGCGAAATTGGCGGAACATCACGAAAACTCCCAAATTTTCATGTTATTATTTCATTATTTATTAAGTATTTTTGCATTACTTTGTTCAATTGAATTTTAACTCTAATATTAACCTATTTGACACTTATAATGACATAAATTTTGAAAATTAAATTTGAGTATGAAGATTAATTCAATTCTTTTTAAAAATATTGATAGTGTATTTGTATATTTTATATACATATTTCAGTACACATACGCAACCTTATACCTTAACTGATATCTTCGGAAAGATAAACTACCTCCTAAATAATTTATCTAAATATAAATTATCTTTACATAATTTTAGAATTAAACTTTTCTTATGTTACATGCAAAATTAACTAAAGCTGTGTCCCACGAGAAAATTTCATCAACTTTATGAATAATTTAAGAGAATCAGGAGAAGTGATAGTCACTTTGGTCCCAAATGTACTGCAAAAGATAACCTCATACCCTTCACTTTGATATATGGAGATATGCAAACGGGCGGTATTTCAAATTAACTCTATAAATATGTATTTCGGACATTATAGTGCCATAATTTCTAGATGAGGAACCTATGTTAACGAGGGACATTGAATTTATAGATTAACGGTAAAGCATAGTTTTACAGTGGAGTTTCTTGGAAGACGTTCGTCAGCTATTGAGTGGAAGTATACAAGAACATGTACGCAACAAAAATGAGGGTTAACAAGTTTTAATCCCCGTTTTAGTATATTATTTGCTGTCATTCTATTCGCACAAAATACAACCTTATTGAATCCAAGCTTCTATTGTCTAAACAAGAGCTGTATGCAACGCTTTCATGGAAACATTATTAAAATAATTTTTTTATTCATATAAAGTAGGAACTGACGTCAGAAACCTACATACATCCCGAAAAATAAATAGCTACAATTTAGCTTGATGAATGAAGTAGATCCTTACCAAGTTCTCCTAATGTACATAATTGTTTCTAGCATTCTTACTAAGGCACTGGAAAGAACATTCATCTCAGCGTGCTGCTTTTCATTACGAATGTAATAAAGGATTCTTGAAATTTCGTCTCGAGTATTACTGAAAATTTGCATGCATAAGCACGAGCCTGATTGTTTAGTGGTATTTCGCGTATTTGGCTGGTTTGGGGTTAATTTGAATGTACAACAGACTGAGTATAGATTTCACGTCCAGCTAACAAGTTTTCCAGTTTTCATTGTGCAAAATTGAAATTGATTAACCCATTTCACCCAATAACCGATACAATGAAAAACACATAAATAACAATAAAACGACAATTTTAAAAATCACTTACATAGACAGGCTTGTCATGTTTTAACTTTTTTTCTTAGATTCCATAACGTCCATTTAAATACCAGTAGATTTAAAAAATGTTTCTTATTAAGCAGGAATAAATAGGTATTACTTTCATTCAAATAAACATGGATATCAAGTAAGAAACGTTTGCTATTTCCATAATGAAAAATGAAAATATATTTCGGCGTTTTATATAACAGTCGGGTGCGACTGGGAGCCGATTTATCACTGTAACTAATGTAAAAATAGAAAGTTGAAGGCAACAGATGAGTTGAAGTTAAATTGAAATCAATTGTCCTTGAAAAAGTTCAAACGAAAAATGTCTATAAATGATGGATGAAAATAAAAAATATACAATCCAATAATTGTATGAGTAATGTAAAAAAAAATTAAATCAATGGAGATTTAATATTTTGCAACAATAATAATTAGTAAATGGACTTTGGAATACTCTTTACTATTGAGCTGAGAACAAATATTGTAGAACTTCACACATCTCTTGTACATACTTGTAATAGTACATGGTGTCTATTTTCAAAAGTACAAGCCCTGCTTTCAAGAAGCAGACAACACACATTGCGAGACTAAATTAATTATAAAATAATACGTTGCAAAAATTAAGATCGGATATTCGTTATTGATTACTTTGAAAGTTGTTGGGTGGTCTTTTAACCATTTTCTTATATAACATTCCTATTTACTTTGGAACGAATTTTTAGTTGCTGTCAATCCATTCAATATGCAGTTACATCAGTATTATAATATGTACAACAGAATACTTTGATACTTTTAAAACACATTATTTCACAAGTATAGTATAACGTTATACAGAAACCGCTTACACACTTGTGCCGAGTATCAGGAGAGTTGCCAACCTGTTTTTGATACGCTGCCGTGAAACCGTTCCCAGATGCACAACTAACTCGCTGATGGAAAAAAGACAATCAAAATGGACGTTTATTGAAAATGGAAATCGCCGCCGTTTGCCTACAATTATCAGATTTCAATGGCTCCTGAACGGAAACATGCGTCGTTGGGAGACGCTTAGCCTCGATTTTTTTAATTACTGCCGTTTCCTCTCCGAATTTTCGTAACTACGAGTATTTCTAATTCTCCCAGTGTGAATGCTCGGTCCCCAAGCGGGTTAAGGGAACGTGCCGGACACCACTCTAGGCTCCAAAGGACCAGACGTGACGCTCAACACGATTTAATAATATTTAAAAAATGCGAATTTATAATTTTTTGCACCGAATCCTTCCAAACGCGGAACGCTTAGCAGACGTGGCTAACCGACACGTGCCGACAGCTCGTCCAAATCATCCAGCGTGTTTCCAAACAGCGCCGGTGAAAGCAAACGGGCGCCCATGTCTTTAACTCGACCGATCGAAATGGCTTTTTTGTCAAGCAGCCATTCGCGGCCGCTAACTGTTTCCTCCTGAAAAAACAAAGCCGAGCTCATTTTTAGCGCCGCTCCTAGTCTCCCCAGAAAAGGGTCGACGGTTTCGTCATTACGTGACAGAGTTACTGTCTCTTTTAAGCGCTTGCGGTTTGTGAGGGTCAATATAGCCAATTTTTGCCACAAACGTCATTTTCGTAAAGGATCACCTTGAGGGTTAGAAACGACGAGGTTGAGAGACGGCGGCGCTAAAAAGCCGATGGTTCATTTTGCTTCCGTAGTAGAATAACGGCAGGTATCCCCAAACCGTTCACAAAACCGCACCCGAATATCTCGCTTTGTTGTCTGCCGGCGGCCGTTCACGTTCGGAAAAGCGTACATGGTTTTTGCCCTAGTTCTGAATAATAAAAAATTTGCCGAGGCTTATAAGTGCTAGCTAAATTTGGCTTTCGTCATTGGAAAAAGCGTCGCGACGCGTCGCAGAGAACGTGGAACAGATCGAATCGGTTTACGTGGTCCGCAGAGTCGCAATAGATCTTTCTTTAGGGCTGGGAAGGTCCAAATTTCTTTTTTAATCTCTCCTTCTCTCCCATAATTTGCACCCATTTCCTCGTTCCTTTTGCCTTCCTTCAACCGCTTCCTTATTTTCTCCATTTTGTCGTCAGTTATAACCTATCTTCTTGCATTTCCCCCGTTGGTATTTCGCCTTGTAACCCTTTTCCTCCCTCTTTCACTCTCCTTCTTACATCCTCTTTGCACTTTCCTCTTATTCTCTTCTGCCATTTGTATTCCTTCTTTCGTTCTTTTACCGACTTTCCCCCTGCCAGTAGCCTCGTCACTCTAGCGGTTTCTGGCGAATGACACGAAAGAGCCGCACTTCATCAACATACCCGGTCGCGCGTTCGTTTCTAACTTTTATTATGACCCATATCGTCCCACGCAGAACCACTAACGTAACTGCTTGATCTATGCTCCCAAAGCTGCTTTTACAGCTGACGCTAAATAGCGATATTTAAATTCTCTTCAAACGACAATATTGTTAAAATCCATTGCAAGAATATAACAGTTCCAAAATCGTTCCTTATGATATTTTTTCTATTTCGGTTTTATAAAGCCGTTCTAAGCCCACTGTTTTAGCTTAAAAACAGTACGTTAAAGAGGCCTATAATCGTACTGTTTTTAGTTTGTTTTTTTTACGATGTTGGTAGTTCGATTTGAATTTGAAAGTTTGAAATGTCAGTTTCAGCCACCTGTCAGTGCTGCCATAAGTGTTTATAAAAACTCCCT
>JABXWE010102375.1:0-95969 GCA_014611495.1 Limonius californicus
TTTCGGTTTTATAAAGCCGTTCTAAGCGCACCGTTTTAGCTTAAAAACAGTACGTTAAAGAGGCCTATAATGGTACTGTTTTTAGTTTGTTTTTTTACGATGTTGGTAGTTCGATTTGAATTTGAAAGTTTGAAATGTCAGTTTCAGCCACCTGCCAGTGCTGCCATAAGTGTTTATAAAAACTCCCTAGTAATCGATTTGACGTAAAATTTTCTACATAAATTTATTTAAAATACTCTTAAACTTCCCCAATAGAAAAAATAGTATAAAGAACACGTTTCATAAGACCACTTGTCGCACTCGTCCGCTTCGCGTCTCGTTTTTCAAACTTGGACTCGTGCGTTAAGAAAAGGCCTTATGAAACTAGTTCTTTAATATACTATTAAAAACCTAGTACGTTGTTTTCATTGAAGTTTTTGTTTCTTGTCAAATTCCATATCCATAGATGTACCATTATTTATGTCTAATAAATTGTACAACAAATGTTCTGCCGTAGTGGCAGCTATGATCGGAGCTAAAACTAAAAAAATCTGATTCATGGGAGTGCGCAATAAGTACTGCAGAATATGTGACAATGAGAAAGACAAAACTGATTCAAACCCTCACATCTGTTATAAAAACCATAATGGGACTTCTACGTCAATGGAAGCCGACGTTATAGTAGAAGGATTCAAAAAGTCGAGCTCAATGCACAATTTAATTTATGGAAAGAATTGCTGATGGTGACAGCAACGTGTACAAAAAAAATATTGTTAGCTGCACCATATGGACCTCAATTCCACGTAGAAAAAATCGAATGCAAAAATCATGTATTGAGAAATTACATGACTAAACTGACCGATTTAAAAAATAATACCGCATAGGACATTGAACAAAGAAAGATTTTGGGGTTAAAACTGGAGAAACTGAGAATAGGTATTAGTTCAGCCATAGTTTTCTGACTAAAAGTTGATGGTATGGCATTCCCAGAGAGAGCAATGCAATTAAAATGGGATATAGAAAACGGACCATTATATGTGTTTGGAGATCATACGGAATGCATTCGTAACCAAAGCTCTTTGGCACCGAAGAAAAAAGAATTTTGAAACGAGCGGTAGGAGAAGCAAATGCGGTAGAAAAGCTAAAACAAAATAATTTTTACAATGAGATTGTTTCGCGCAACAGGAGAGTGGCAGATCATGCGTGGAGCTTGTTGCATAACGTCAACAACAATTTGGCGGAATGTTACAACTTGTTACGGGCCAATTCTCACTACGAGAATTTTGGGACAGAGAAAACCGCACGTTGGCGTGCTAAGGAGTTTTCGGTACGGCCAAACGCGCTTTTCTTGGACCCGCAAACAAAAAAAGATGGTAAAGGCCAGCGGCTTGCTCAGAGGAGTAGGGGAAGGTTCGCTGAAGATCGCTTATAGAGAAAATGCTTCAAGTTGTGTACAGGGCGAGTCAGAATAAGTGGGCGCCACCTTCCAAAATCCAGCTGTTTATGTAGGTCCTCGCGGAAGGTCGAGAAACCAGCAGCTCACGTGAATGGAACCTACCTTTAATTGTGCCTTCACCTGTATATTTAAAGCTTGCAAAATTTTTACATAAACACATACAGAATACACATAAATAAAAGAGGCAGTAAATTTTTTAAAACACATATAATGAATCTGTTTGGCCCACATACAACAAAATGGCGAGTTATCACACAAATAGTTTAAAATTACAATAATTAAGAAAAATCCTTGAACGTTCGGGGAAAACGACGCCGCTGACTCACAATATTTATTCTGCTATATATCTGTGTGGTCAATGGCGTAGTTTACAAGAAAAATACTATTTTAATATTGTTGTACAAACATTAGCGATTGAAGATCGCTTTTAGGTTATCTACAAAGAGTTCAAAATCGCGAAATTCTGCAAGTTGACGCGAGCAAAAAAAAAGGGTTTATTCCTTTTCACTGCACCACAAAAAAAATGATCTTTTTACCTTGACGGTTGTAAGAGACGGGCACAATGTACGGCAATTTTCCAACTGCGTGGTCAAAAATACAGGGGCCAGGAAAACAACGCTTTTCGGGGTAGCGTTGGAAGCGATGAAGCTGTTACGCCCTTGGGGGGATCCAAACTGGTTTCCACTGGGCCAGCTAGCGTAGACAGAAGATACTCTTTCGAACAACGGGAGCAAACCAAAGTTCCAGCAACGCACTTGCACGATATTTATTTATTTATTTATTTCCTTTTTGCCTCACACCAATCCGAACTGAGTTCGACAGGAGCAATTAGAAACTTTAATTGTCCACAACCATGGCGTTTCTTTGGCTATCACTTATTTCTTTATCCGACGGTTACGTCGATTAACATTTGCCCTGCAGCAAACAAAAAAAAAACGGTAACATAATACGATAGCCCACGCCGCGAGGAAAAGGAAAACAAACAATCTGCCGGCTCACCCGCTAGTCTCGATAGTCTGGCTTTCACTTTATAAACGTTTACGGGCCTCGACTGATGTTGTTTTCAAGGACCCGGAGTGGCGGAGATCTAAATGCCGACTGCCCCAAAATGCAATTGGGACCTCACTTCTCCCAAACGATATTGCACAACCTGGCGAAATCATATGCAAGAAGTTCGAGAAGGTTCCGGAAAATACGTCTCAATGCTTCTGAATGGTACTATTGTATAAACGAAAAACAATTCTTGGAAATATTTTTGTTCGGCAGAAACGGGATTACAAAAGAAAAAACCTTGGGACTCGTTTAACATAAATAAAATTCTGTACGGGGAAAAATATAAACGAAATTATAAATAATGCTAAACCTGACGGAAATTTAAAATGCGAACGCTAAAACGAAGCTTAAATTACTATGAAGCGGCACAACTAAATTAGGGAATTAATCCGTACTATGAAGCGGCACAAAAATAACATAACATGTCGTCTGCGAATAGTAACCATTATTTTATAAAATATAAAATCATATTTTAATTGTAGGCACTAATAAAATTTGAACGTGCTATAAGACCTGAAATATATCCGATAAAACCTCCAGCTTGAACTTTCATAATAAACTGCCAGCAAAAAGTAATTGGTCGGCACTGAAAGTCAATTAATTATTAAGTCTGAGCAGTACCTCAGTTAATTATGGAAATTATGCCTGTGAATTCATCGAGTTAAGTTACTACCAACACTTGTTTGAGTTTGGTTTTCCTTCAGATAGGCATTTAGAGAAGTTTGTGTGTAGTAATAATTAAGTGAATTATAAATTAAGCAAACTTCTGGATTTACAACGTTTACTGGTTTAGAATTTACGGCAAAGTGCATTTTAGCAAAATGCTGGTTTGGAATAGATTTTGTTTAGAGATTGTATTAATTATGCCACTTTTGGTACTTTAAAGTATATGAACAAACAATCAAGAATAAAGAGACTTCAGGATAGAGTTTATAATTAAAATCAGTTCTAAACGAACTACAATAATATCATAGGAGGTTATTGTTGTGTATGGAATAAAAAGTTTTAAACGCTCATGACGTTTATCAATCAACCGCGGAATTACGTTTTTTTTAAAGAATTTATCCCAAAGTTTTGATAGAAATAAAGTGTAAAGGACAAGAAAAGTCAAATCCCAAAATGTCAAAATATTTATTCAAAAAAAAAATAAGTCTTTGTCATAAGGCAAAAGGTTATGATATAATTTTACTTGCTTATTAGTACGGAGTACATAGTTACACTCTAGGTACATTCCGACATTGCATTTTTTGCCAATGGTATGAACTGTGGATGAACAGCCTTCACCTGCACACCGTCTTTTCTTTTTGTCAACATTATCCACTAGTAAATGGTCTTGCTTGTGAGATATGTTTGGATCAACCCCCTTCTAAAGGCTTGATGTGGAATTTTACTTGAGTTTGTTATTTTGTACACAGTACATGCATTAGTACGAGGGCAGCCCGTTAAGTTTTTACTAAACTAATAACGAAAAATTTTTTTTGGAACAAACTGTTGTATTACTTTTCAAACTATTCGCTTTTAAGATTTATACGTGGTTTTTGAAGGCTTCAACAGTATCTTTAAGTGATGAAAATCGTTGTCCACGCATTTTTTTTGAAATTCGGGAACCCAAAGAAGTCTTTAGGCGATAAATCAGGTGAATACGGGCAATGAGACAATAATTAGATGATTTTCTCCTTCAAATAATCAATTGTTTGACGTGCTGTGTGAGAGCTGGCATTGTCAGATGAAGAATGATGCGAGGATTTTGGTTGTTTTTCCTGATTTCGTCGATGATTTCTGGCAAACAAATTGTTGTATACCATTCAGCGTTAACTGTTCTTTGATCTTCTAAAGGAATGGTTGCGACATGTTCAGTACAACCGAAGAAACAAGCGATCATTTTCTTGGAAGTGCTTCGTGAACGAACAACTTTTTTGGGATTCGGTTCATCTTGGATCACCCAAACAGTGGATTGTTGCTTAGTTTCCAGTTGATACGAGTATGTCTAAGTCGTCACCTGTTGATGTTGTATACGGATTTTGCAGTTCCTCGATCGAAGTTTTTGAGCTTTTCCTTACACCAATTAACACGAGCCTTTTTTTGAGCTTCGCTCAAATTATGCGCAGTCCATAGAGAACAGATCTTTTTCATAGCTAAATGGAATGTAAAATGGAATGTACTGCAGTCTTCGATATGCCTAAGGATGCCTCTATCTCACCGTAAGTCACATGGCGATCTTCTTCAATCAGATTGCGCACAGCATCGATGTTTTTTGGAATAACAACCAATTACGGCCGATCTTCACGAAATTCATTATTGACGGACGCAGGACCACGACGAAATTCTGTAAGCAAATTGTAAACAGTATTTTCTGATAGTGCTTCATTGCCAAAAGTTGAATGAAGCGATTATACGCATTGTTGTTGAGTTAGGCATTCACTAAAATCGTAAAAAATGATCCAACGAAAACCTTCACGAAAAAATTTCATTTTTTCACAAAATTGCTTTTTTAAATGCTCACTGTAAGAAAACTACTCGGTCAATTTCTAAGCTGTCACTGTTTTCACAATAACAATTGTCAAATTTTACGAAAATAGTGATGACACATCTAAATAGCGTCACCTAGTGGTCGTTTATAAAAACTTAAAAGGCTGCGCTTGTAATAGCTACGCCCAATAGCCAGGTAAATACGGCCCAACTCCATTTCTTCTAGGTATACTGATTCTGTATGCTCCAACATTTTTATTCATGCGGTAGGTTCCGTTCGTAAACCTATTATATTCTGTAATTATAGACGGTTTCATAATCTGAATATTTTTCGTCTGCTTCTAACAATATCGCTTCACATTAGTAGAGCTTGGAAACATATGCATTTGCATATACTTTGGCTTGTATGCCGAGCTATGATTTTTGAAATGTATCTGAATGAAGCCATAAACAAACCCATTTCCAATGTACTAAATATTTGCATATGCGCGCATATTTAATTGAAGTTGAGCATATATGATGGATACATTCGAACTGTAGTTAAAACAGAAATTTTTCTTATTTCAGTTTTTTTTTCTGTTAAGTTGTGATGTTGTGGCGTATATTATTCACAAAATATTTTATGCAGTTTTTGTAAAAAAAGAATCAGTTAGACGCCTTGAGCTGGTGAAATATGTACCCACTAAACCGACATTCTTGTAAAGATTATTACAATTCTACTGATTTATATAATTAGTAAATATAATAAAATACTGAGTGCGTATTTTTATTTTTTATGGAATAAACGAATAATATTTCAAGTGCGATTTTGAATCTGAATCTTTAAAAAATTATGCAAGTGCATATATGCTGCTTTTGTTGCATATATTAATTTTTTATTGCATATTTAATGTGTATTAGGTAATTTCACAATCCATATAAATTACATATTTTAACGTTTTGTAAGGCATATTTTTTCGAGTTCTATACATTACTCATTGGATAGACACTGTGACAAGTCGACGATACCGTAATAATATTATTGTCGCACCACCTGACAAACAATTATGCCATCATCACGATCAACTGTTGAAGCAAATTCACCACAACTTCTTTCTTTGAAAAAAGATGTTTTCTTCATCAACGGGCAAGATTTCATAATACAATTCTCCCTAATAGTTTGTTCTTGTTGCTTCATATCCCCGTTTTCTCAGATAAAACAGAATATTGAATCTGGCAAATGGATTACCAAAATAAAACCGCAAGAGGTAAATTGTTTATTATTCCCGGAAACTCAGCGATCATATTTATTAGTGGCGATTTGCATTTGCCAACTTCATGTTCGCAAGCAACAATGCCTTTGCGATTTTTTCCTTGATACGTTTACTAAATAGCCAGATGGACCATTTAGACACCACATCGTATATCCAAATCGTATAGGATTCCCTTATATCCATTGTTTACAATACATTTCTTACAGCTTAATTAGCTTGAATTGATTACTTTATTAAATTTTTCAAAGCGGATTTACCCTTCTTGCAATTACAAAATACGGTAAAAGTTTTCCTCATAGCATATTTGCAAAAACAAAAAATATTATATATTATTGTTTAAAACAATACAGTGTTGCAACTATAATAAACGTTCCTTTTATGCAGAAGCTTTTTCATTCTATATTTCTCTTAGCATCTGGCAAAGTTCGTAATCATGTCTCGTAACTTACTAGAAAAGACCGAAAACAAAAACTAAGAAAGATAAAATTAAGGACGCTATATTCATGTAAATTATTCCAATTTTCTGGCGTATTTTTCTGGGCATTCACCAACAATATCTGACATTTTTCATGAGCTTAAGAGGGTAATAATTTGTTTGAAATTCGCGGCGAGTTCCACTCTTTTCCATTCTGCAACACAATTAATCAGTGAAATGACTCCACTATTTACTTAACGAATTCCTTGCTGCATAAACAGTAGCAAATTTAGACTTGTTGTTGTCAGTGCAAACTATATCATTGAAGGTTTAATTACTTCGGATTGTATTTTGCCAACTAAAAGAAAATGAGTGTCGCATTTTTCTTTACGTTGTCACAACATAGGAAGAGTATTATTCTCCAACTTTAATCACTTTCAGTTGATGAAACGAAAGTTGTAATTAAGATTTCCCTTTGAGTCTCAAATTCTGAAATTTCGCAGGAAATATAAATCGAATGTTCTGCTGGACTGCCCGCTTTTTAAGCTTCAAAAGGTTCTGCTTTTTGTAGATGATTTATTTGTGCTTTGTCTTTAAAGGCGCTGCTTCGTCAAAAACGCCGAAATTTCGAAAAGTGTAATTAATGCAAAGCACATTTCGCTAAACTTTTTTCATTATTTTAAGCGACATAACTGAAACAGAATTAATGGATTGCAGTTTGTTATAATAAATCTCGGTTGTCCTAAAACTTTTCACCGAAAATATAATTTATCAGCCGTCAAATTAAACCTTCACTGCGCTTTTGAACTAGTATGACAGTTACCGCAAACGCACTTTTTTACAGACCGTTCAAAGTAAAACAGACTCATCAAAAATGTATCAATCACTTTAAAGGACTTTTTTTCCAGAGCGCTTTATTCCCAGCTACTACAAAGTGGACGGCGTGCATCTGTCACTGGTTGTAAATGCTTTTTTGGCTTCGTTTTGAAAAGGCATCGTTAATAATAGATCAAAATTTTTCTTAACATTAACCAGTCCAATTGTTCGTAATCTTAGAATTTTAGCAAAGATTATAAAGGGAATCTCTGAATATGTTGTACGCATTTTTCAGTAGGTCAGTTAAACCCAGTTTTGATTAATCAAAAATCTCTATTACAAAAAGATGGCAGTACCGTGCAACAGAAAAAGTTAGGGAAGGCTGTGCATGGCATTTTAAAGTGATGGCAGATAAAGCATATACGATAATTTAATGAAAAGTGATGGGCGTATAAAAATTGTCTTACATATAAATTCTGGAACCAGCAACGATGGTATATCATGGTAAAATAGCGATAACAGTTACAGAATTGTGTAATAAACCACATTAGAGACTATTATCAGGTATGGCTCTGAAGAATGGGTGAATACAAGGAATAAGACTCTGTGCTTTAGATGTGGATTTTTGGGGTAGAAATTATGTTATATATGTGATAGCAATGTTTTCATATCACACTGCAGTTGTTGACTGAAAATGCGTTTAACGATGCGGGGGTTTATCCTGCAAAATATTCGACAAACGTATTCCATAAATGCCTTTTTTTGAAACATCCTATAAAGTTGCTTACTGGATTGGCAAATAAAAGAAGCCCCTTTAGTAAAGCCATATGCACTGGAAATGGTCGAATTGGTTCGTGGACTGGAATAGAGGAAAAACTGGAAGCGGTGCTTTTGTCAAATGATGCAATACATTCTAGAATATAGTTGTGCCAGCCAGACAGGTTATGCACGTCATATATAAATTTTATGATGTCAGAACCTTGTATGTGTATATTTAAGTTTAAAGTGAAACAACAAACAAACGACGTAACCTCACATTTTAATTTAATATAAAGCAAGTAGAAACCACAGCAGCTAATAATTATTAAAATAAAAACATACTCTAGTTGTAGAAGAATATTTATTGGTTGTAACAGTGCAAAGACACTCGTTCTGTTAGACATAATTAGTTAAAAATAAAGTAAAATGCATTCTGTGATAAAAAGAATTTCATATTTAGGTAACAATGTTTAGTTTTGGACGGTGCTTGCAAGTTCAGGTGTTTTTGCACCACTATATCGTCACAGTATTTTACCCCTTGCGATATATTGCTAACTGTTTTCACGTTTAACTGCAGTGCATTTGCGACCCTCTGTAAAAACGTGGAAACAATAATATATGCCATAAAAGAAAATATTATAAATAATTATTACCTCTCTGACAGCATTTAATGGTAGAAGTGGACCATTATTATTTGGTTCGCGTTATCAAACTTGCGACAAGTTGTTTCGACTGTCGGCTTAAAGGTTTCGGCATTTTGTAAACGTGTACAAAAATGCAATGTAGGTTAGTTCTAATCAGAACTCTTTTTATAGCAGTAAATAAACAAATTATTTACAAGAAGAAAACTACGAACAACCAACCTTCAGCTGCAATAATTTCTGACAACTTTCTGACAGCAAAGTATGAACGTGTTGGATTTAATACCACCGTATCGACACGTAACAATAGTTTTGGTATGAAATATATAATTTAATTTGATAGTTATTTTAAAAAAAACCATGGGCTTTGTGGTAAGCTACTGTTGCCTACTAAATTAAAAAAGTAAATATATAAAAAAACTAACAGAATAACCTGCAATGACTATTTACATTCTGGATTTTTTTTATTTTATGATACGGGCGCTGCTGCTCGTTGATCATGTGATCTATGACGTGCATTACTTGATTGGCTGGCACAACTATAGTTGATATATTTTTTAATATTTTGAAACAGCTCATCGAGGAATTTACATTTCTCGATGTAGCCTGTTCCTAGTTTTTGTTCGTTATGTGCATGCTTTCAAAGAAGAATTTTTATTTTTATAGTCTGTTTTGGAAGCTAAGAAATATGTCGACATTTTCGTAATGGTTGAAAGTTTCTTACAAACTGACTTGACTGAAAAGGAAAATTTATTTCTCTATGCGCTGATGAAATTTCCGCTTGGTAATACATCTGGTTCTACTATGCTACTTTACTAGAAAAAAAAAGCTTCTTAAGTCGTCGTTACTCATTGCTTTTCACACAGACACACATTGGCAACAAAGATTCTTCTAATAACCTTGAATGAAACTGTGTCAATAGCCATAGAAGTTGTCAACTTTATCAGAAGCAGGTCTCACAACCTTCGTATGTGTAAAAGGAGTTTCTCAAGAAATGGTGGTAGAATATGAAGTGTTCGCTACCAAACAGGAATGTACTGGTTTTTAAGAGGACACTTATTGAAGCGCTTGTTCTAAAAGCAGAAGTTTCACATGTTCTGGAAGAAACTCTTAAAACATTATGAAAGAATGCTGGCTTACCTGGTAGATATTTTCACCATATAGAGAGACATATATTTCCATTCAAGGTGATGAAGTCACCATATGGATGTTTTTTGACTAAGTTACCAATATAGAACAATATAGTAGACCGACATTTCAGCAAACTTTTCATTTTTGGAGAAAATGTTTTACCAAGATCGAGTTGGAAATACAAAACTATCTTGTCAGTTTTTGGAAAGGGATATCTGCGAATCCTCGAGAACGTAACATTTTTATAAGTTATTTTTATCTTGATGGCATGAAAGTTCAACTGTGGATCTGCAATCCTTTACTTTCTGATATACTTTGCATTGAGGATGTTTGCCTAACCAAAGATGAATTCATTGACCTTAGGCCAAAAAAAGTCTTGGGGATTTCTGGTATTTGCTGAGAGAACCTTATCTTCGTCTTGTAAAGCGAGCTATGGAAGCTTTAATACAATTTGCAACAATAGAGCTTTGCGAATCGGCATTTTCAACATGTAGCAATGAAAACATAAAATCGAAATCTACTAGATGTATAACATGGCATGTATCTTTTTCAACCACCACAACTTATCTTACTTATTAAAAAAAACAACAGGCTGCGCACTGACATCTATCTAAAAAATTAAATTAGTTTTTAATTTTACTATATTTTAAATGGATTGTTATTTAACGCGTTAAGAAAGAAGTATAATATTAGAATATCATTTGGTTTTTTATATTGGTAACGGTGTTTCAATATACCTGGTTTCGCCTGTAATTTTCTATTATATAGTTACAAATGTTATTCTGAGGAGGAATCCGCAACCTTCACTTGACTGGCAAAGGGCACAAAGAATGTTAAGAGCCCCTGATTCGACAGGTACCAAAAGAAAAAGTCAAAAAATGTAGATTGAAAGCAACGTCATGAATACATTTGAAGCAAAACAATTATTGTGGTTACATGCGGCGAATGGAAGAATTAAGATGGCCTAAGCGGCTGTGGAACTGGATCCTATCAGAAAGGAGAGTAGTTAGAATGTGGCAGTCCTAGAGACAATAGAAGACCGAGGTTTAGAAAAAGTCGATTGGCGAGATAAGAGAAAATGAAGTTTGAGAAGCTGAAAATGGTCATAAATCATAACCAATAATATTTTTTTCTGTATGTAGGTACATAAGTACTTCATCTGATATACTTTTTCATAAATCATTACTAGCGGCATAAAATTGTGCTTTCCCTATCTTCTATTCGTCTTGTATATCTGTAATTAACGATATATGCCAGCGGTTCGCAAACTTTCGTAGTTCGGCCCCCCCTTTTTACATTTAATAATTTTGCGCCCCCTGCATAATATAAGATAGATGAGAATAACCCAATACGTATGAACTTATTTAACTGGGTTTGGCAATATTGGCTATGCTGTTGATGTGGTGTAGTCGCGCCGCATTATCACCTGATGTACTGTTACCCGAATGTTCGCGGCAGATACTGACTTTTTGGATTGAAAATACGTGACTATAAAAACAGCGGCAGCGCGTTAGTTGTTAGTTGTGTCGCTGTGACTGTGTTACATAAGAAAGTTTGTATGAGTTCAATCGCTGAAAAAAATTATTGTATATTTACGTACACGATTAGTAAGTATGGATAGATTTTTTATTGCAGGCAAACGTAAGCTTAAAGACGAAAGAGTTTCTACTTCATCAGAAACGCCCAGTACCTGCGTTAAAATAAAGCTAATTCTACCTGAGAATAACAACTGCAAACGAACTCGGCGTGCGGGGCACTTTAAATGTGATGAAAGTTGACAATTCGTTCATTTTCTTACTGCTGAAAATTATTGCACTAAAATGTATATTGCTAATCGTGTTATAAAAACAAAAACAGGACAACATGATCAAGCATACTTCCACTTCGGTTTTACAAGCATTGAAATAATTGGTGAAGAAAAACCTCTATGTCTTATTTGCCTCAACATTTTGGCAGCAGATAGCATGAAACCCAATAAATTGAAGAGGCAATTAGAACCAGCGCACAAAGAATATGTGATAAGTCCCGTGAATGTTTTGCAGAGAAACTTAGATATTCCAGGAAACGGAAGACAAATTTCCACAAAGCTCTTACAGTAAATGACAAAGCTTTATTGGCATCATACAAAGTGGCTTATAAAACAGCCAAATGCAAAAAGCCACATAAGATTGCAGCGAAACTAATTTTACCAGCTGCCATAGACATGGTAGAAACAATGGTTGGTGAAAGCTATGCTAAACAACTCAAGAATATTCCTCTGTCACACGATACAATTTTCCGAAGAATTAACGATATATCTGTGGATATTCAGCAACAGCTTGAATTTGACAGACAGCAGTAACTATTGTCATTTGATTTGCGATATCAGATTCTGCTCGGGAGGTGCAATAGTTGAAGACTTGCTATTTTGCAAGCCTACGAGCCCAGTCGCATATGAATTGGACCAAAAGAAATATGCAACACAATTTTTTTTTATGAATTAAAATTTATTTAATTATTACAACTTCAACAGAGACAATTAAGCTTATTTGATAATATGTGGTTTTACCAATTAATCAACTATATCTAATACTTATATTAACTATAATAATTATTTAATAAACAAAAAGGAGAAGTTACGTCTGGCGCATAATAATTGGACCAAACATTTTCGACCAATTAGTTACAGTTACCACTGTGTGCAGTCACCTTTTCGTTTTAAAACAGCATCAATTCTCTTTGATATGGTGCTTGCTAATGTTTTGCAGTACTCTGGTTGAAAATTATTCCAAATTTCCTGAATTTTATTCTTTAATTCAGGAATGGTGCGAACTGGTGTGGTTCGAAGTGCTTTTTTCATTTGATGCCAAAGAGTCTCGATAGGGGATAGATCAGGGCTACTTGAAGGCCATTTTAAAACAGGAACATTCATTTCCTGCAACCATGATGTTACGGATTTAGCCGTATGGCAGGCTGCGCCATCCTGTTGAAATATAAATTCCGCTTCTGGTAGTTGAATTTCATTAATGGAAGGCAACAATTCTTCTTGCAAAATTATCTTGTACTTCGCAGCATTCACAGTACCGTCAATGAAAAGAAGACGTCCAACTCCTTGTGAGGACATGCATCCCCACACCATCACAGATCCTGGAAATTTAACCTTTCTTTTGAGGCAATCTCTATGATATTCTTCCCCTGGCATTCGTATAACTCGACTTCGTGTATCGCCAACACACACCTCAAACTTAGATTCGTCACTCCAGATTATTGAATCCCATTGACGTTGAACCCAGTTTTGGCGCTCCTTTGCCCATAAAAATCGGTTTCGTTTTTGTTTTTGTGTGAGAAGCGGTTTTTCCTTCGCCTAAAGTGAAATAATAAGTTTGGATGTT
Organism: Limonius californicus; assembly: GCA_014611495.1. NCBI lineage: Eukaryota > Metazoa > Arthropoda > Insecta > Coleoptera > Elateridae > Limonius > Limonius californicus. The sequence continues at coordinate 13,344 of JABXWE010102375.1, forward strand.
TTTTACATGTTTGTAAAAACTTACCTTGTAGAACCCATATCCCATTTTTTTCATCCTCCTCAAACAAGTGTCCTTTGAAATAGGTCTACCAATCGAATCTGCCCATTTTACAGCCAATTCTCGCGAGGAAGCGCGGCGATCTTGTTTAATAAGTGTCCGGAGAGCACGCTCATCTCTTTTGGTAATTTTTGAAGCACGGCCAGTTTTAACTTTTGTTTGAATATTTCCGGTTTTTTTAAATTGTGAAATTATATTTCTTACTGTTCCTTGAGGAATACTTAAATTTTTTGCAATTCTATGCCCAGAAAGTCCATTTTCATGGGCAGCAACAATAGAATTTCGCATATCGCAAGATAACGACTTTCCACGAACCATTTTGACAAGTAACTAAATTAAAACACTTAACTAATGCTATAATTTGTTTCTTTAATGCACACTTGACAATATATTTGAAAGAAGAAATTATGTATGGTATTTTGCTGGATAAATAAATATTGTGATCGAGTTATGGTCCAATTATTATGCGCCAGACATAATTTCTCCTTTTTGTTTATTATAAAATTATTATAGTTAATATAAGTATTAGATATAGTTGATTAATTGGTAAAACCACATATTATCAAATAAGCTTAATTGTCTCTGTTGAAGTTGTAATAATTAAATAAATTTTAATTCATAAAAATAAAATTGTGTTATATATTTCTTTTGGTCCAATTCATATGCGACTGGGCTCGTATACAAGGGAGAGCAACTACTGTCCAGTTGTTCAGAATTACTAATGATGCTATTGTAAGCGCAAACTTGCAGTGGGAGGATTGTGTTGGAATTTGAACCGATGTATCTCAAGCCATGTCTGATAGATATAACAGTTGTGAAGAAGGAATCTCCAGGAGTAGTCTGGACACACTTTGCTGTAATAGAAATTGTATTTTTAATTTCTTTTTTGTGTTTACGAAAATGCAGCGACGTTCGTTATGTCTACGCTTTTCGTAAACAAAACCGAAATTAAAAATACCATTTCTATAACACCAAAGTATTTAATTGACTTAGCATTGTTCTTTACTGTAGGTCACAAGCACTACCCATTGTTTTTGTGATCATGGCTACCTGATAATTGCATGTTATAACTACAGCCCAAAACTTGGGACAAGCATTTTAAGGCAAACGGTTGCATTTACGCGTATGAACTAAGAGTACCTTATTTTTGTAATTTTTAATTCTCTTTCAGAAAATAACATAAAATTTTAAAATATTCTACTAATAACAAAGTTAGAGCTAATATAAAATTTCAGTGGTAGGTTAAGTGCCTCTTAGGGTCAAGTCTGATTAATGAAAATAATTCTGCGACTGTAGTACATAATTATAAGCAGGTATACCAAATTTCAAAGAAATATCTTTAAATTTGTGGAAATTACAATAAAAAGAAAAAATAAAAAATTGAACTTTAAGGCCCTATAACTTCTTAAGGAAGGACTTTCTGCCTAAGGTATATTAGGTTTAATCGGTTTATTTTTACCTAAAGAATCTATGACTAAACGGTGGCCCATTCTTTCTGAGACACCCTGTATAAAAACCAGACCTTTAATATCAAGGATTTTCGCTACTCTTTGTGAGGATATGGGGGCTGAACATATATCATTGTTGTTTTATTCTTCATCCAGATGGTTGTCCCACGGTAAGGTGTTCAATTAGCGATATTCTTGAGCGAGAAGGGTCATAAGCATGGGGAAGAATTCTACGACAATTTATTTCTAATGAAACTCTCCTACTTAGTAGACATATTCAAAAAACTTAATTCAGTTAATCTGCAACTTCAGGGAAATAATACAAATATATTTGATGTAAGGGAAGGGTTCAACGCTTTTTGTAAGAGAATATAGTTATAGAATAACAAATTAAAAGAGAATTTCTTTGAGATGTTTCCCACATGTGTGAATTTATCCAGAGTTACCCCCCGGAAGCGAATCATAAACAGTTGTTGCTAAAGATAGTCGAGGGTCATTTAGAAAGCTTGAGCACTACTTTCAGCAAACAATTTTTCGCAGAACAACATATTAAGTTGGGTGACTGGAATTGGCTAATAAATCCATTTAAGAGTATACCTACCGGCCTATTTCTACAAGAAGAAAAACTGATAGATCTTACTTCTAGTACCGCAGAAAAATCAAATTTTGTTATTAAGTCATTAACAAATTTCTGGGGTGAACTGTCTTGTAACTACTCTCAACTATTCTCTTATTAAAGCAAACTTGTTTCGGATACTGTTACCATTTCCCACTTCTTATCTTTGCGGAATTGGTTTTCCCGCTGTAGCTGCTTTAAAGTCTAAATATAGCAAAAAACTTCAAATAGAAAGGAAGCTCAGAGTGTCTTAGAAACGTTTTATTTTAATTTTAGTATACTGCTTTCGTTGTGATAAAAATGTAAAAAATAATTCTGATGTCTTGTTCATTTATTAAGCGGCCCCCCTGTACAGCTTTAATTCTCTCCCCCCCCCAAGAATGTGCGCCCAACAGTAGGCTGTGAAACCTAATATTCGAAAATATAAAATTACTTAAGTTCTAAACAATATAAAAAATGATACAGTGTTGGTATCTATACAAAACTTTAGTTAAAAGCTCTTCCACTATAAACTTATGCAGTAACACATTTCTTGGGGAAATTAACTTTACCATTTGCATTTACAGCAATCAACGATTTGCATCTTTTTTAGGAATATTTGCTCCTCTCTTACACGTTGCCCAGGCCGTCGACAAAGTATGGCACGAAGTTTGATAAACAAATTAAACAAAATGCTCCCGAAACAGTAGGTAGAGATAGTAACATTATATATCTCAGACAGACTCTTCAGAATAAAACAGAAAGACGAATATTTTGACCTGAAGGAAGTACAAGTGGGCGTGCCTTAAGGTAGTGTCGTTGGGCCTATCCTTTAGCTGCTGTGTACTAGTGATATATCAGCAGTAGAACGGATCACAGTAGCCACATATGCAGACGACACTGGACTCTTCGTAGTGGACAAAGAGCAAGATAATGTCCACTAGAAGATTGCAAGTAGCTAGCAACAAAATACTTGATTGGACCAAATAATGGAAGATCAAGTAAAACCAGCTCAAATCTGTACCTGTAAATTTCACCAACAAAAAGTTAATTAATCCTCCGATCTTGGATATCAATGGTACCGTTGTGCCCTATAAGAATAACGCCAAATATTTAGGTATGAGCCTGGACGCCAAGATCCGATGGAAACAACATGTGAAGAAAAAAAGGGCCGCCCTTACTCTGAAATACAAACAACTTTATTGGATCCTTGGTAGAAATTCCAAGTTGGCAATACACAACAAATTACTGATCTACAAAATCAAATCCATTCAAACATTTCAAAACAAAGTGTTGCGTAACATAGTTAACGCTCCATTGTATGTACGTAACTCCGATTTGCACCGAGACCTCGATATTCCAATGGTAAAAGACGAAATCAAAACGTATACTAGCAAACATGAAGCCAGACTTCATCTTCACGAGAACGCAGAAGCTCTTCTCAACCAACACCTAGTCCGAAGACTGAAAAGCACCACCAACCATTCTAGCTTGTGCAGTGGCTGTGTAAAATCAGAGCATGGAGCGCGAGTGAGATAGTAAATATAAGTTAGAAAACTCTAAAGGACATCGCTGGATGGAGTCTAGTTATTAAGTAATTAGCATAAGAATGTAACAGATAAAAATTAATGATTAGTCTTTTAGACTAGTTTTAATAATGTAAACACCACAGGTGCTAAATAAAATAATATATGCTCCTTTGCTGAGACAGAAATGTTTTGAAAAGAATTTCAAACTGCTCCTGAATTTATAAAGACCTTATGTAGGAAAATAACACTTTCTAATAATTGAACAAAGAAAAACAAATATACAGTATTAATATAATGTATTTTGAATAAATTTCAGGAAGTGTCTATCGTATAAGATTCTCAAATTTATGTAAATTAACGAATTGGGCTGTTTCCGTTTCAGCCAAAAGCTCATAAAATAAAGGCATATAGTCTGCTTTCCAATTTGAATGCGATAAACCCATAGCAATGTATTACAATTGCTTTGTATTCGTAAAGCAATTTTGCGGTGATCCATCCATTTTCGCTAATGCCCTAACCCCAATCATTGAAAATTCCGCAAGCAACTTTTGTATGGATATACGATCATTGCCGGTGTTATATCTGTATTTCAAGAAAATGTGATCACATCAACGTTAGGGCGGATTTCACTTGTTGAGAGTTCGGTCGATATATATTTCCTTGAATTTTTGAGGTTTTCCTTTGTCATGAATCCACCACATCTTAAATTAAATAATGATTTCACTTTCTAAGGCACTGGAGTCTCTTCAGATTTAATAATTTATGCTTTTGATTTATATCTTGTTAGTACACATTTGTATTATATTAATATTTATAAAAAAAATTCTCGTTGTATTTGTTTATTCTTCCTTCAGCGGTATGAGCAGTGTGGGGAAAAAGTATATTTAAAATATGCTTTGAATTACTGAAATGTATTTAGATCAATACTCGAATACGTTTGGAAAAAGCCTAATGGTTGCTCAAATAAGCGATGGCGTAAAACTTTCATAAAAAGGTAGTAAAACGTTTTATTATGTGCTAAAAGCTTTGCTAGTCCTGCACCGCATAAGGAATGTGATCCTTAAATTTTATTATTTACTCAGTAAGTGTTAAGTATTCAAATAATTTTCTGAAATTGGTATTTAACACAGCAACAATTGTATCGACTATATCAATGACAATTACTAAAGTATTTTTATTCTTATGGCTATAATAGCATTGAGCGAGTCTTTGTTCAGATATTAGTGATTTTAATTCTGTGGTATTATTGTTCTTGGGATAACTAAATTGATATTTATACCAATACTGTATATTCAGAAACGTTAATTTAGGCATCCCATTGTCCCACTGAGAGGAAAGTTGACAGTGCCCTTAATACGTCTAAGTTTAATGTAGCAGAAGCATCTGGAAACATAAACTTATTGCCTAAAATAATTAGATAACGATAACAATACTAGGCTTTACGTTTCAATATATAAAACCTATATTAATTTCTTTTTAAAACATCCTGCATTATACATCAAACCGTTAGCCAATTAAAGATTTGCACATTACATTTGTTGTTGTTCAGAGCTTCCGGCTTCCACTTTGTTTTTCTACTCTAAATACCTACGTTTCAAAATAAAACAGGAAGAGTTTAGATTAGCAAATATAATAGGCATTTATGCTGCAAACATATTTTATGTAGCACTTCAGTGTTCATAAAATTTTCCCAATAAAATTTATGACACGTTTTATTTCTAGGCACTTGGTTTGGGTTTCTTTGTTTCTAACGTATGTGTCGGATTTTTAGAACTTGGGGATATTTTATTTTTTTATCCTATTCAAATAGCTATAAATAAATAGTTTTTATGTGCTCTTGTGACTGCATTTACAGTTTCGCCGCTATATTTTGAACATTTTTTTTTGTAACTATTTTCGGTAGTCATTAACTTGTGTTTGCAAATAAGTTGTTTATTCAAGTGCATTGATTTATGGAGTAAAATTGTAAGTGTAATAACGTACGAGGCAGAAATGTATGCAAATTAAATCGTGTTAAGATTGAAACTAATATTGTTGTCAGGGAGGATGGTATTTCCCAGAAATGAAAAGTCGGAGACTAATTCAAGTACAGAATAATATTTATTTAAGTTCTCGGAGAGACGTTTCCTGCCTCAGGCACAAAGGACACAAGAAAAACACAGGTTACACAATAAACAAATGAGAAAATGAACACAGTAGAAAGTATATATGAAAGGTCGCGATCCACCACAGGTAAAACACAACTAAGTCAAAGCTTATAAAAGAGCGTATAAAATCCAGCAGAATGTCAATACTAAATAAAAGCTAACTAGTTGGTTGTTTCCCATTGCCTTGATTGCGCGCTCGTGGGGTACTTAAGTGAACTTGGGTTTAGCTACGATAGGATGAGGTGCTGGGCGCGCCCTCTACCGGAGTTGCGGAGACGCATGGGTGCGTCTTGGATGAGTTGCGGTGTTACAATATGATATTCTGGAGAAAAAATTAAAAATTAAATATAGCATACAATAAAATGGCATTTATTTGAAAGTTTTAAATGTCTAAGACTAGTATTGATAAAATAGTCGCGGAAAGTAGTCTAACTAATAATGATAAAACAGTATAAATATTGCTTATACAATTAATACAATTCTGCAATGCTTTCCTTTTATGTACTTATTGCATTATTTTATACTTGGTGATGCCTTTTTATATGCCATCCATATATTTTACTGAGAAACTCTCTTTTTACATGGGATTTATGGGAGTTTACATGTTCGGTTGTTACCTAAAATTTTTTATTGTACATCAACTATTTAATATACAATAAAAGTATTTTTTTGCAGGCTCTGTTACGTGGTGCTATTAGTCAACAATCAGCTGTAATACTGATATGTATGGCGATGGATCGGTATTTGTGTATGCTGCATCCTGCCAGATACCACAAGCATTCCAGCAAAAAGGTAAAAAAATCTGTATGCGCACGTGTTGAAATTAACTGATAAATGTATTCCTGGGACCCGTGAAATGCCTATCGATCCAATCAGCGCATTAGTTCTAATAAAAGGTTTGCCGGCTTAATGCATCACCTTTTCCTCTAGAGATTCGCATGTCCTCTTCATTGTCGTACTGAGTGATCGTTACTTTTTACAGGATTTGAATTTTGAAAGCTATGGCTTGAAATACCTTATAATACTAGTGGCCTACATAAGATCTCTTAAATGACGCGGTTACTAGGATTCAGCATCTTTTATGACGTGTTTCGTACTCACTTTTAAGTTATGCTTAAAATCTTCTGGTTATGTTAGATCATTATTTGCAATTCATTATGCTTCGGTTAAAAAGGCAATGTAATTCTGTCCCTATTACGGAGTTGGTGTGATTAATAGGTATGAATATAATGACTAATTGAAATCTGGATCACTATTTTAGTGATCGATATTTCAGTTATCGATTGAGATTATGTCTACTTTATTTATAATTTTTTAAAGGAGATAAAATGTAGTTAAATATTGTAGACGGGTTAATATTGCATATTGTGATAATAAAAAATATTTGTATTTACAATACAGTACAATAATTCAAATTTTAGTGTTGGTGTGATATCAAATGATGGTTGCCGCTGGATGTAGTAATACATTTTTTTAAATCCTCTATAATCTACAAGACAAAAGTACTTTAGCAAAAACATTGACCAAAGTAGACTAAGTTTTCTTTTAGTGAAAAGTAAATTAATTTTAAATATGATTTGAATAAGAAAACTCTTTAGCCTCGTACATTTGTAACAGAAAATCATATCGTATCCGCGTAGCGTAACAAGGGTATGATACCCCATGCTGTTACAGGTATCATTTTTTTACGAAAGCTCCAAATTTTTGTTTAACAAAACTGAGGGCTATTAAAATTTAAAGGCGCCGCTAGACCAGTTTCAATTTCATGCTTCTTTTCCCTATTGGGAATTATACAGCATGATTAGCTAAAGTGTCGAGAATATGTGGCTATGGAAAATTATCTAAATGTTAATATTTAAGTAAGAGTGTTTATGAGTTATAGTACAATTAGTTAATAGTTATCTAATTAAAATTTAGATGGTACCATCGAGTTTACCCTAGAAAGCATAATATATATTTCAGAATTCATAAATTAATATGTGATGCGCCACGTTTCTTTTTATGTCTCTTGCACTTCGTAAAAGTTAACATTTAGACGATAGATCTAAATGGATTATTTACAAGTTGTTTGAAGATGTTTAGTGATTAATGATAAATAGCGCGTGAGACTTGTAAATTCCTATACTGTATAATTCTTAGGGTGTTGATTCCTGAACGTTTAATTCCCCTTCACTTTATAGGGCAGTAGGACCGTAAAATAAGTTTATTTAGCTGAATAACGCGGTAATGCGTGATTTCTAATTCTTATGAATCATGAACCTATTTCAACAAGTTTTTCCACATAATATACAGCGTGTCTCAGAAAGAATGGGCCAGCGGTAATGCGTCGACATAACGAATGTCGAGGAATTTTCGTAAACACAAAACAGAAATTAAAAATACTATTTCTATAACACCAAAGTATTTAATTGACTTAGCATTGTTCTTTACTGTAGGTCACAAGCACTACCCATTCTTTTTGCGATCATGGCTACCTGATAATTGCATGTCGTAACGACAACCCAAAACCTGGGACAAGCATTTTAAGGCAAGCGGTTGCATTTACGCGTATGAACTAAGAGTACCTTATTTTTGTACTTTCTAATTCTCTTTCAGAAAATAACATAAAATTTTAAAATGTTCTACTAATAACAAAGTTAGAGCTAATATAAAATTTCAGTGGTAGGTTAAGTGCCTCTTACACTCAAGTCTGGTTAATGAAAATAATTATGTCACTGTGCAATATAATGGTAAGTATGTGTACCAAATTTCAAAGAAATATCTTTAGATTTGTGGAAATTACAATAAAAAGAAAAAATAGCAAATTGAACTTTAAGGCCCTATAACTTGTTAAGGAAGGACTTTCTGCCTAAGGTATATTAGGTTTAACGGTTTATTTTTACCTAAAGAATCTATGACCAAACGCTGGCCCATTCTTTGTGAGACACCCTGTATAGTATTTAAATTTAATTCTCATAGTGTATAAATGATACCCTCGACATCTTGAGGTAAAAGAGGAGTTGATAAAGTAGGAAAGAAAGAAAAAACTTCTTCTGAAGGTTTGCTGTCTGAGATAAGATAAACTTAATAAAAAATATAGCAAAAATTTGCAAGAAATGAGATAGACTCGTAAAGGAATGTTTTTAAACGCACGTGAATGGTACTATATTATACTATTCACAGCGATTAAGGACTAAAATAATTAGGTTAGGAAAAATTACTTCAAAGAGCCTTTTCGCAGTTAGGAAACATTTTCTCAGATATGTTCACATGAAGTTTAACTTTTACTATCCATAATCCCATTGCAAATTAAATTTTTATATATGCTTGAGATATGTCCTATACATGTTTTACATGCATGTTTATATCTTCTTCTGTGAATAAATATAATAAATAACACACTGTTGATTCCCACAGAAAATATTTAATAACGAAATTATACAAAAATACCGTTAACGTTTTGGGGTAGTCTACGACCCATCTTCAGACTAAAACATTGTTCAATAAAGTAAAAACTTAACATCAATTGGACAAAGAAAATAAACTGAGCATGTTGTAATTAACTTAACCAAACATCCATTCTAAACCAAACCGCAAATGCCGGTGGTCCAAAAAATAAAAACTTAGATCATCAGGGAAACATGTTTTAAATTATTATTTAAATTTAAATTTGCGGAAACCCCACATAAGGGACAACATTAAACAAGATTTATAAATTAATTATACAAACTCGTCGTACATGTTGATGAAACAACATTTCAGAAGTTCCACTACATGGTTTACGATTGTCAGATATGTTCGTATGACAACCGGGACAAACGGTTTTGCGTCCACCCATCCGAGTACTGACCAGCGCGGATTGGGCTGGACTACGAATACCGTTTGACCGGCGTCCGCAGTGCTCCGCTATGCAACCGATCAGTTGTTTATAGCATTTGTTAAAATTGCATTATTTATATTCATAATCCAAACAACTGTCAACCACAGGAATTTGTCTTTTATAACCTATTTTAACATTTGATCTATACATATTTACATTTCATTTTTTAGATGTAGGGAGTAACCTATGGTAAAAAGGCTAAGCTTGAAATACGAAGTCCTTGGTCTGAACCTCTGAATCGGCAGATAATTTTTTCTATAAATCCTGGGATCGGTATCGAATTCGTTAACTCGTAATACGACGTTGGGTTACAATTAACAGGACTTCTCCTAACCACTGGCTGACCAGGAGAAGTAACAAGGCCACACCAACATTATACATATTTATTTATTTATTAATACTAATTATTTTATACGGCATCAGCAACATTGACCCTGGGATCTGCGAATTTATATTTTGTTGGATAGACATGTGATTTTTTGGTACCATATAAGTTTGTCCGTATTATGAAAGTTATTGTTTAATATATCCGAAAAGTTGTCTGTTGTAATTTTGGCTATTCTTCTTTCCGCTCATATATAGGGTAGTCGATGTTTATATGCTTGATGGTGAGACGGGCGTTGAAGTTATCACACATTGGCAGTTCTTCCTTTTGGAATAAGTATGCATGAGTTAGATGGGTACGACCAATTCTCAGTCTGGTGAGTATTGCTTGTTGACAGCGTGTTGTTGGAGAAGCCTACGGTTCTATTGTCGGCTTTCCCCATTTGATTTGCCATGTTTCAAGTATCCGTTTATTTACGATGTTTTTGATATCCTGGTGATATTGATTGTCTGTCCTTATGTTGTCTTCAGCTGCAGCTAATTTTGTTGCTGCATCAGCTTCTTTATTGGGTTTTATTACGATATGGGAAATCCAGATTAGTCTTACATCTTTGTTTTGATTATATAGATTGTGTGTATGTTCTAAGCTGTTTAGTATTAATAGATGTTTTGATGTGGTTTGAAGAACAGTAAGTATATTTAAGGAGTGAAACAGAATAGCGAATTTATTATGGGAATTGTTGGATATTGGAATGAGGCTCTTTAAGATGCTATCTGTTTCAACTGTGAAGATGCTGCTTTCGTCTCTTCATATACGTAGGCTGCTCCCGTAGTGTTTTCCAGTTTTGAGTTAATTTAGATGTGTTAGTGCTCTGGCATCGCGTTGACTATTTTACGCAGTTTGGCCTTTTATAGATACGGGTGTGTATTAAGCTTGGCGTATTTGGACTTCTCTAGTATTACTTTTCGTGCTGACATTTTCCAAGGGGGGATTTTGCTGATAGTATGGATTGCGACAGGTGGGAATTGGAGGTCATAATTGGATGTTAGAGATTGGATACCACTGCAGAACTGTTTAGATGTTTTGTTTGGACTTCTGAAAGAACCTGTTCTATTAATATGTTGATAGACAGGGTTATTGAGGTAGGCTGCTATTTTAACTACATAGGCTAGTACTGTAGTCTAAATTGTAGCGGGGGTTTTCCAGCTTCTATTAGTATGCTCTTCACTGGGCTACTTAGATAATATCTACTAGCGATTCTAACTCCTGCCTGATGGACGATATCAATTGCTTTTAGTGTGCTGTTTGTGGCAGAAAAGTATATTATAGCTGGATAATCTATTTTAGATCTAATGGATGCTTTACATAGATTCAGTCGACTTCTTTTTCCGTTAGTATGTGCTAGGTATTTTATAATATTTATCTTTATAGATTCCTTTTTAGATGTCTTAGATGCGAACATCATACATATAATTAATACTAATAGTGAAAATGCGGGAGCGGGAGGAGAGTGATGCAAGTCCAAATGGGAATAATTCAATAATTCTGGTTGTATGAATGGCAACCTCGACATCGTAAGGTAGAAAGAGAAATTAAAAAAGAAAGGAAGAAAGGTTTTGTGTTAGTTGCTGTATACGAAAAATATCGTTACATTTTTTATGCTTTTAAATTAAAGTCATAGTTTTTATACAACGCAAAAAATGAACAAGCAGATCTGCCCCCTAAGTATAAAGTACTCCCAAACATACGTATAAGGTACCTATAACTTTCCGGCGGTCTTACAAAATGTAACCCATATCCGTCCATAAAAAATATAATTTACCAATCTGCCTATATAAAAAGTACTTGTTCCCACACCATACCATTTTGTTACCTGTTTTAGATTGTAGACAAAATCTTATTTCTTAAGTTTATATTTCCTGTTCCTGCTATAACATACAAATGCAATCGCTTCTGCAAAAAATAATATCCTCACTTGGCTTTACATATAAACGAAATATATTCTTGCAAGGAAATATACTTCTATTGGGCTTACAATATATAAAATTCATAATGCACTTGTTTCTATAATGCATGATTTTCCTACGTGTTCTATAACGTACATACAGTTGTTTTTTCGTTATCCAACCGAATGAACTACCGTTACATGTGAATGTACCAAAGTTATACGTTATAGGAATTATAGGCTCTAGTATTTCGACGCTTAAACATGCGGTGTAAGAATTATAGAGTGTTACACGTGCCCATATATAGTTTGTCGGTTTAACATATTCAAATATATAAAACACACATATTTGTGGTATGTGATCTTCTGGTTGTTTTAAAACTTTGTATCTAACGTTCTCTAAGACAGGCGATATCTATGCAAATCCTTATTGTATTTTTCAAACTCCCGGTTAATGTATAAAAAATTGTATGGTATGCACACTGCATTATTTTACGTAGCAAAAATATTACGAATTGTCGTTCTATGGAATCCGTTATTTATACTGAATGTTATTTTTTAGAAAAGGAAACAATGCGTACATACTCTCTACACCTATTAACGCAAGTTATGCACCACTATTTACAACAATTTTAATACAACTTATAAGGAAACCATTCAGATTTGTCAATCAGCACAATTATTAGCATGTATAAAATATTGGGGGAACGTGGATGCTCGTCCCCAATCTTAGTCTTTATAATCTCTTGTCTCCTATAGTAAACATTAAACTCTCAGGAATTGCACTAGAAATTACAAACTGTTTACCTAAAGTAAAGATACTTAGTTTGTTTTGTACAGTCAACTTTATTAAATCTTTTGTTTATTATCCTATAGTTCAGGTTCTGCGATTTATCACAAATATAATTGGAGAAAAATTTCCAGCAGATGCTGAATGTAATGTTTCTGCAGTTTACTGCAAACTTTTATGAAAAATGGGACATACATTCTGGATGCCGCACAAAATTGTTAATTGCAATATTTGTCAGCGGTTTTGCGATAAGCAAGGGTGATTATTGCAGCTTGAAATCGCGTACATCTATCTTGCTGTTCTCACGCTCTGATTGTTTAATACTTCATGCGACGGGACAGGTTTTTTACTGGTAAAATTTAGCAACGCGGTGCATTAATAATGTGTCAGGCTTGCATAGCGTTTTGAATAAATAATAATGGCCGTGCTTGAAATAGGTCGCTTAACGCCTACAAATGTCTGAAACTAAACGACTGTCTTACGCGATTAATTCCCGGCAACGCAGATTGCGTCTGATGGCAATTTCAAATCAATTTTGTTTGAGTGTTGTCTCTTGCCGTGACTTCAAGTTGGAAGGCAGCGCGAGCTAATTAACAGAAATGGGCTTATGGGGTAGCTAGAGGCTTTAACCCTTGGACATAAATCCTGCAGAGGGCCTAACGCTGATGAAGTTGTACAAATCTGGATAACTAGAATACAACTTTACGCAGATTCGCATAATTATGTAATTTAATGCTAGAATTTGCGCCGTTTATAACGGGAACTAAGTGGATCTTATTAGTGATGCAGGAACTAACAAAGGCTATGTTCAGAAATTAGGCACTTCCCACTTTCACTGCTTTCTCCAGATTTATTAAAGAATTTAAAGCTGTCACTGACATTGGAGCTACTGCATTTGTGCGTACAGAAAATTTGTTTATAATATGACATAATATAGTGTTAAATAAAAGTAAATATTACTGTAAAGTTGTTATGCTTTTCTTAAAAATTCACATATTTAAATAATACAAATGCTAATGTTTTCTTAATATGATAGGATTTATCTCCTATTTGTTTCTTTAATTGGTGGCCGTAAACAGTAAATAAGATATTATTTGTAACGTGGCGAATTTTCTTAAATGAATATTATTTCAAGACAAATATGTAACTAAAAAACCTTATTTTTATGTGAAATGCTACACCACAATACGGTTATTCTTCAGCAGAGGCGATATACTTGGGTGATCGTATCACCAGCAGATATTTTCTTAACTTGTGGCGTATACTGTCATTAGATGAATGCTGCAGATTTCTAGTTACGGTGCTATGATGATTGTTGATTTGAAAGAGCGAGATCTAGGACTCGATTTTTCAAGCATTCTAAGCCTGCAGCCATCATACTAAAGAAAATCTTTTAATTAGATGTCCGTGGAATACCCAAAACCTGAAACAATCGATTCCTAGTAAAAAGCAGCAAATACCGTTAAAATGTTAGAAGATGCCTTTTCTATTTAGTTTATAGCTGCTTAATGTAGAAAATGGTAGATCTGTTCAAAATTTGCCATACATTACACAAAAACTTATTTTAAGAACACTTTCATATTTTCGTTTGCTAAATATATCGATTATTGAATAACGTTCAATAACAATAATATTTACCAAAATTGAACATGCATTTTGGTAATTTTGTCGCACTTCTGTGGACGTACATCGACTACGGAGCAGATGGTGCTCCAGGAGGAGCACGCAGCCCGCTGGACTACTCGCGTACGGCGCATCGTCTGATGGATACATTTACTCGCGGAGTTCTAATAAAGCCTTGTTACTGTGAATAGACATATTATTCCCTTTCCTCCCCATACGACTACACTTCCATATGTCAGTACTATACTAAAGCAATGCATGTAACTATCATAGCCTAAAATAAAATTACCCATTATACCAACACCCTTTCGGGTGGTAGCAATGATTTCTAATCAAACTACCCGTTATCTGACTGATTTACGAAAACAATATGCGGCACAATATAAATTATAAATTATTCGGCAAACTTGCTTTACATTTAGAAATTTATTAATTTTTGATACTCTGAATTGTTCTTCAAGTCTTGACAATAGATAAAATGTTGCCGTTGGATTTCTAAAGAGAATTGTTATAAAACCGTGGCACAAAGTGTTGGTTTTTTATATTACTAGTTAATATTACTATATATTCAAGTAATACCTTGTAAGGGGCCTCGGTGGAGTAGTGAGGGAACGCGTTGCCACTCGAGGTTACAGCGAAATGTAGTCGATCGGCTGGGGCGTTCGAATCCCAGCTGGGGTGATCGCATTTCGCTTAGTTAAGTTTAGGGTGCATGTTGCATGAATGTTTAGTGTGTAAGGGACGCTCGCACCCCCTGAAGTGATGCGAAAGCGGTTCCGGGGGGCGGAGGGACGGTAGTATGAATAAATGAGAAAAAATAAGTAATACGTTGCAAGTACCAATATATTCAGTTTTTGCAAAAATTGTCTCGAGAGCAGCATAATTATACAAAAATCGTTTTAAATTGTTCATATATTTATGTGTTTATACAGGGTTGCTCAGTAGTGTGTTTAAGTCAAATATTGGCATAATCAAAATGATATATGGATTATCCCGTATAGTATTATATTTTTAAATAGGCAATTTTTATACACATTGTCCTATGCCTAAAATAAAGATTTTCAGAGATATTTTTACTGTTTCATTACAAACCGTTAAATCAATAAACTTTTTATTTCTATCTAGTCTAGTAGCCATTTCGACATAAAGCGACAACATTTATTACTGACATAGACATAGATAGAAAAACAATTTTATTTAAATTCAAGTATTTATTTATAACAAATGTTTAGTGTAGCCTCCGTTCTGTTCAACACACATATTCAGTCAGCCAGTAATTACTGAACGCAACACCACGGAAATTGTACTAAAAGTATCTATTGTAGATACTACATTGTCTCATGTCTTCTGTAGTAGTTGCAGAGATTTGGTGTACGCATGTTTTATATGTCCCCATAAGAAAAGAATCCATTTTCGTCAAGTCTGGCGATCTAGGAAGCCAATTAATGGGACCACCATACACTTGCTCCCAAATTATTACTTCAAGAACTGTCGGGCCATTAGAGTGAAATCTGTTGGAGCACCAAACTATCTCTGCTAATACCCATTTCCGGACAATATTTATGAAAATTGTGGAGAACTAACATGTCAATTCAAAAATATAATAATATACAGAGTGTTATATTCGTAAAAGCGCGAAAATAAATGTTCGCTGGTGTAAGAAACACCATGTATAATAATAATAATATTTGATGGTCGTGTTGTTTTAGTACATCACTTGACTATATAACTAATACTTAATTAATCGTAATACTCACGCGCCGAATTAATTTGTTAAACCTTGTCCGACCAAAACTATCAAATTTTTTAGTTAAACTAAAATATACAAGGTGTTGTATTTAAAAATTAATACCTTCAAGATGCTTCCCTATAGCGTATTATAGCAATACAACATCTATAAAAAAAAATTCTAAATAGTTATAACAATGGATTTTCACGCACTAATGAGCAACCCTGTACATAAACTTTTTTCCACTTATAGTAAGTTCGTTAAAATAATTTAAAAAACTTAGAATCAATGACTGAATTGAATAATTTCAATATATTTCACAGAGCAGGGTGTGCTCTGTTTTCTTTTCGGAATGTTTTCCATTTTTGACCATAGTTGTTTTTGTATATAGCTTTTCTATTGTTTATACTGTTTAATCTTCATGACATTTCTTCATTAGTGCGTTGGTTATGGATTCGATAAAAGACAAATAAGTTCACATTTGCCATTCAGGCTGTAGAGATATACTAGAAACTAAATTTTGACATTTTTTTTTACATAAATGCCATTATTTGTAGGCTGAAACTTTAGAAGGATTTCTATTATTAGTATTATATACCTATTGATGTTATATAGAAAACAGTGTTTTATTGTCGAGATATAATGAGTTATATTTTTGTAAAGCATCTTCCAATGTAAGCTTGTACTGGATATTATTTACTAATTATTTTTATGGATTCATTATTCCCTATACTAAAAAGGACACATATTTCCACTATTGAGTGGAAATATGCACTCGAATCTATAATTTTCCAGGGATATTGTTCAACCGCAAGAGTTGTATTGCACAGAACTGAGAATAATCCTGTTTTTTTGGGGAATTATTATGCTGATCTTTATTTGTGGCAAGACTCTGAATAAACTGTTATTAAATGACTTCGCATTTTACATTACATTTTTACAGTCTTTAACCATTATCTTCGCTCGCTTCCTCATTCGACAAAGCTTAGTTTAATTTACAACTTTCGTTATAGCGATCATTTTTCGGAAAAACTACCATAATCGCTTTTAAACTTACTGGTTCGTCGATATCATCATCATCATCATCATCTGATGTGGACCTGACTCAAGGTCGATTCTGGATACGCCAGGTCCACCCCATGCCAGTAGGTGGGTAGGAATGTACGGGATAGGGTGGGATCGGGTGGGGTATTGCACAACGTTAGCATGTCTGCAATGTATACCGCAAGACACCGCTGTTGCAACACCCGGTAATTAGTAAGATACGCATCAATGGGTTGTTGAGTACGTACCCGAGATCGTTATGCTCTTAAGCATTTGAACCTACTAACTTTGGTATCAAAGTTTCACATTGTTCTTATTTCACATTGTTCACATATTGTTCTAAGATTACTGATTGCACATCTCATAGTTTCCTAATCACTAAGAACCTACTTAATATTTACTCTCAAACTTATTTGAACTACCTGTTATGCGATTATGCATGTGGCCCCAAGAAACTTTGGTATCGAAGGTTCACAGTGTTCTTATTTCACATCTAGTTAGTGTTCTAAGGTTACTGAAGGTTCACAGTGATCGTATTTCACATCCATGTATTGTTTCCAGGTTACTGATTGTACATCTCCTAGTTTCCTAATAACTGACAACCCACTTAATATTCACTTAATAGTCATTCCCAAACCCATCCACACTGTCTGCTATGCGACCATACCCCCGACCCCAAGAAACCCTAGTATCAAAGTTTCACCCTGCTCGTATTTCCCATCTGGCCATTGTTCTAAGGTAACAGACTGCTCCCCTCCTTGTGTCCCAATGACCAACCAACCACTTAATGTTTGCCACACTGACCAATACTGCCATACCACTCAGTTAGAAGATCAACTCTGGACTGTACCTCCTTTGCATCACCCATCCCCCCCTCTATCGTTGACAGCCCGATATCCAGCGTCCTCCTTCCCACCGGCACCTGCTTCGCTCTCTCTCCTCTGTCCTCCCCCTCCTCCTGCCTCCTCCTCCTCGCCATCCTGTCCCTCCCCAGTCGACTCCTGAGCGGACTCCTCTGCCAGCGCGCGCACTCCTCCTACCTCTCTTCGGACCTCCCCATCCCACTTCTCGCGCCCAGACCTCCCGTGTCTCCCCAGGCATGCCGGCACCCTGCATACCTCCAATGATGTACGCCACGCGCAGCACGGTCCTCCGATCTGCATTTCCTCAGCCCGCTTGGCATACTCCGGCTGTAGATGATGGTCGGCCGGTCCTCCTAGAATATGCGCCCAGCGTCCACCTTTTGATGCAGTGAGCCGCCCAACACATCAAATACATATCCCACCCCCATCACATATACATCCAATACAAATCGTAGCAGCATGTTTACATGCATGACCAATGAAAACATTGCTAAGTAATTAATCAATTAATCGAGTAATTAGTTAATTTAATGGCGAACAAGTTTTATGAAATTAGTCTGGGTTAAGGGAGATTAAAGTGTCAAAACGCGTCCCTCCCTTTTTCTAGTTTTCCATTAGACTACCAGTGCTACCAACTACTGGTAAAGACTACAAAGGACTACAATGGCTACTTAGGCCTGCGACACTTAGCTTTTAACTACGTCACCCTTAGTGTTGTTGTGGTCTGTGTCGATCGCTGTTCTTTCCCCTTTTGATCTATCACCTTGTAGAGGCGGCAGTGGTTCTCCTCTCTTCCGTCCCCGGGTGGATACCCTCGCACTTGCACTCTATTGTTTGCCCCAAAAATTGTTTTGTTTTTAGTCTCGCTAATCACTTCGCCCGAAGCGCTTTGCGAGCACTCCTGTTCCCACGTTGTTAGTATTAAAGCAAAACTAAGAAGATATCCAATGAATAATACCCACGTCCGTACCCGATCACGCCGCCCACGCCGCCCACGCCAACCCATTCCAAAGCTACTTGGAGCCTACTTTAAATTAAAAAAAATTTTTTAAAAGAATGTGCAATGAATAGGAACATTAACTAACTGATAAATCCAAGTTGAGTTGGCTGACTTAAAGACCTAGGAACTTGGAATCTATTCCCTAACTCGCCCTGGCTGTTCTCTAATATTAATAACTTTGTCAATTATGTGAATAGTGGATAAAGCAATTTATGACAACTACACTAAATTGAATAATTAAATAATTAAGACCAGCCAAACAAACTAACACTTCATTTTAAAATGAAAATAAAAGAATCCAAACAGTCTCTAATTTCCCCTCGGGAGCGGGGCTGAACTATTTTTAGACGAGGTTCCCGTTATTGTTCGGCCTGCCTGCGCTTTTTAATTCGTTTGACTTGAAAGAACACGATTGAACAGCGAATACGTATAAGTACAAAATCAACTAAATAAACCTATTTGCAGCCACTTTTAACTATTCAAATTAAAACGCTGCCAATTTCCGAAACGAAAGCGAAGCCCCACAAGACGCGTGCACCCCGGACGGAATCCCGGGCAGAACTTCACCGTTATTTCATCCAGCAGTGCCTAAGGGTAGCAGCGAAAGTATCCAACAAGGGCACCAGAAACTACTAAAAACACGCGAAATTACACGCCAAGTAAACGTGGTTTTGTAAAAACACAAACGTGAATATACAGCAGAGGTAAGGCACTCTAAACTTACTGGTTCGTCGATATCGCCCGTAAAATAATCTAAGGATTTGTAGCTACAAAGCGTTTTTTTGAAATTAAATTATTTTGGATTAAACAGAAAGTTTTATGTTTGCACAGATTATTTCATGAGATTATAATCAAGGCTACAAGTTTAATTTTGCCGTGCTTCAAAAACAAAATAACCATCCAGGATACCCGCACAAGAAAAGTTCTGTATAAAAACTGTTAGTCAACCTACATTTTTAGCGTAATAATACATATATTAAAATTCGAATTTGGAATATTTCCGTTCAAGACTATAATTGTCAATGTTTGGATGACTGTTTAATAATTCTATCCTTAAAATGTAAATTATATCTTCGATGAATGCAGTTATTCTAATTTTACCAAGTCATTCAGTACACAACTGGTTGTATTATGCTGTGCGTTTACCGTATTATTTACATAACCAAGCGCAAGATAAATTTGCTCTCTTAACCTTTTAGGAACTTGGATGATGCCCTTTCCTGAACACAATAGTTTCTTGAAGAAGTAGATGTTTGCTGGAGAGTGCATTAAGCATATGAATTCATCTGAATATCACAAGCGAGTTTCTGTACAGCTAGAAGCAGTATCAAGTAGTTGTAATGATTGCTAGAAAAACTGTAGTTTCATTCAGCTAATCGATTTTCTCTCTTAAAATATACTAAATTACTGAATTTAAACCGTTATAGTTTATCTACGTAATTATTTTTTACTCTCCTACACTCCCACTATCGGAATGTATTGTTAATGTTAAAGTCACGATCATCATATCACTATAATTTTTATATTTTAGAATGCTCTATATACTTTAAACACAATTTATGCTGATTTGTCTTGTTTTAAGTTACTTATAAATATAAATGGGGATTAGGAACCCAATTTATAGTTTTCACTTGAAGCACACTTACACTTGAGGTTGAGTTACTAATCTTATTTTAATATTCAATTTACTTGTACATACTTGTATTTAATGTAATTAATAATTTATCGGACACTGTCAAATTTCAGGGTGAATTTGTAACGACCATTCGATAACTGTCTAAAATAAGAGCTGGTTCTTAATATATAATGAATATCACCATCTTCAATCCTATTTAAATAATTTAAACATTTGTTTCTTATTATTTGGCGTTATGATAAGGTTTACAATGTCCTCCGATGTATTCCTCCACACTATTTAGTCATTCCATGAGATTTCTCTTAATTCTCTTCCCTTTCCATTGCTTCTTTAATTCGTTCCCTCCAGCAACGTCTACGTCGGCCTCTTTTTCGTCTACCTCCAGGCCGGTAATCTATTATTTGCTTTGGAAGTCTTTCATCATTCATCCGCTGCAGGTGTCCAAACCTTATTAATTGCTGAGCGTGTGAGTCATCAACTATAGTATGTGTAACATTCATTATCGCTCCTATTCTTTCATGACGAATATGTTTCAATCGAAATATTCCTGCGGATTTACGTCAGGAGTGCGTTTTTCTGACTAACATTTTTTTTCTTTCGCCTGTGATCCAAAGTAAGATGATCTAAATCAACATACGCTTATATCCAAACCAAAGAGTTGATGAGAGCAGTTAAGGAAATAACTAAAACACTTTTAAAATCTGACGCTTTCAATTTAAGCTAGATAATTTGTTTGTTGGGGTAGCTACAGCTTAAGGAATTGAATGGGGAATGTGAGTCATGATGATTTCTCCATATGTCGTAGAAACGTTTTCTAGAAAAGTTTTACTTTTAGAGATATGACACGTTGCACGTTTTCAAATTGACATCTTGTATATATTGTACATACTCTGCTTTGTTTGAATCCTGTTGGACTGTTTTCATACTGTGTATTCTATGATATTTTTCAGTCGTCGATTGATTTTTCTAAAGGATATTTATAGACGGTGTATTGTACGAGAATTACGTCCCAACTGGAAATTATCCAATAATTAAATACGGATCTGTAAATGTTAACTTACCTGGAGAAAATGCCAGAACAAGCCGAAGAAGAAATAGAAGAAATTTTAAAAGAAATGAGAATCAGCACAGAACCTAGAAATGATGAAACACTAATTTTACAAGAAAGTTGTAAAATTCTTCTTATTAGAAGAAGAAAAGGAGATGGGTAGAAATCAAAATCTCATGCCTTAAACAATTACGCATTTTACAATAATGTAATGAAACTGTATAATTATATGGCAGGGGAGACAAGCGGAAATGGGAAACTATAAACCGATCACATTAATTTGACAAATATGCTTTTGGGGTTGGATACTAAACCGGTTAGTTGCATAGTAGTTAAATATTAAGAAGAAACTATTAGGTAAGGTTTTGTAGACTGCGAGACAACCTTCAATAGCATCGAACTATGGTTGTTAAAAAAGTGTTACCAAACTGTAGAATTGATGTAGGATAGTGCACATATACGAGAATGCAACGGCCATTCAGCAAGAAACCAACAAGAGTGGACAATATTTGAGAAGCTTTATACTAAACAATGGATTTATTAAAGGGTGCATATATAAGGAGAAAGAGAGAAATGAGAAATAGAGTTTATTTTGTAACGTAATTACATTCTCCCATAAATTTATAAACATACAGACGAATAGAAGATATATGTTTTGGTGGAAATTACAATGTATAGTCATAATTCTATACCACACTATTGCGGCTCCGCTGCTAAGAGGATTAATTTGATATATCTGTCTGTTATCACTCGATAGAAAGAACCTGGAGAAGTTGATACTTTGGTTGTTTAAACCACACTAATACAAATATAAACCACACTAATACAAATAAATGTTTTATAAAGGTTTATTAACGGAATAAAATAACAACTGAACACACTTAACGAAATACATAATAATAACGATAAACGTTGCCAGCACGAGTAGCTACGCCGGAAGACCTCTCCTCGAACGTTGTTGGAACCCTTATACTCTGGTCCACCATCGTGGCGCGGGGGCAGTATTTCTGTTCTCACGCTTTTTCCCAGATCTTGAAATTACCGGCCACATCCCCGAGTCACCGGCTAAGTGCCGGCGTCCTTTCAAGAATTTTATTGCTCCGTATCCGGTGTTAAAGTTTTTCCGAAGATCTGGGAAATTTTAACACGCGTCTTTCACACGCGTAGCCACATCACCTCCTTGCTAGTGACGACGTCACGATGTTAGGTTCCGGTCCGGAAGTAGTCCGGAAAGCGTACACAACGGCCGGACCTGGTGGTTGTAGGCTGTGGGTGTATTTGGATTTCCAGCGGGCTACCAGTTGAGGCGGATGGTGATGGCGTTGCTTGTTGCGTCGTTTTTGGCGGAGGTGTTTCATTTGAGAGGACTGACTCGTCGGTGTCAATGAATGCTGGTTTTAACCTATCGATTGATACCGTTACGTCCTTTCCACGGATGTTGACGATGAAGGTTTTCTCTCCACGAGATGCCACTCGATACGGTCTATTGTATGGGGCTTGTAACGGTTTGCGTACCGCGTCGTTCCGAATGAAAACATGCGAACATGATTTTAGCTCCTTGAAAACGAAGATTTTGTGCTTTCCATGATGTTGTGCAGGTGTAGGTCTTACGGAATGGAAATGTTCTCGTAGTTTGACGACAAAATCTGCGCCATTGTCTTCTTTGCTTGGAGTGAAAAATTCGCCAGGAAGACGAATATTTTGACCATAAACCATTTCAGCTGCGGTGGCATTGAGTTCTTGCTGTCCGTATGCCAAGAAGGACGATAGGAAGAGACTCAACCCATTGGGTATCGGTGTGGCATTCAATGGCTGACTTCAGTTGACGATGAAATCCATTTGCTGCGGGATGATAGGTAGTAGTTTGGATGTGTTTTATTCCAGTGAGTTTGGATAATGCCTGAAACAAATTTGAAGTAATTGTCGACCCCGGTCCGTGGTAATCCGAAGGGGCACTCCAAATCTGGCTATCCAGTTAAAGAAGAATGTTCTTGCAACTGTTTCTGCTGTGATGTCGGCAATAGGAATGGCTTCCGGCCATCTGGTGAATCTGTCGATGCATATTAGGCAGTATGTATTACCCAGTGAGGAAGGAAGGGGACCTACCAGGTCGAGATGTATATGTGCGAACCTGGAGGACGGCGTGGAGAAGGTTCCCGTGGGTGATGAAACATGCGGAGAGATTTTCGACCGTTGGCATGGTATACATTGTTTGCTCCATGTCCTACAATCCTTATTCATTGAATGCCAGCTAAATTTGCTGCTGATTAATTTGGTGGTGGCTTTAATCCCGGGATGCGATAAGTTGTGCAGGGCCTGGAATACCGTAGTACGGAAAGGCTTGGTGACGAATGGACGGAGAGAACTGGTAGATGTATCGCAATAAACATTGGCGTTCTGTTCTGGAAAAAATACCTTTTTAATGGTAATTACAGAATCAGGACGAATGAATGTTTGGAGCTCGGCATCTGCTTCCTGAGATTTTTCCAGTGACTGATAGTCGATGGGACCTGCTGGGACTGTGACTGTAATATCTGAAACATTAAATCGTGATAAAATATCTGCGGGTATATTGTCGACCCCAGCAACGTAACGGATATCAGTTGTAAATTGGCTAATAAAATCCAGGTGTCGAAATTGCCTCGGTGAGCAGCGATCAGGTTTCTGTTGTAATGCGAATGTCAATGGTTTCTGGTCTGTGTACAATGTGAAATGTCGGCCTTCTCTGAAATAGCGAAATCTTTTAACATTCGAATATGCAGCTAATAGTTCACGGTCGTAGGCGCTATATTTTTGCTGAGTAACGTTAAGTCTTTGGAAAAATACGCTAAAGGTTGCCAAGCGTTGTCGACCCATTGTTGAAGTACGCCTCCCATAGCAACGTCAGATGCGTTGACCATTATTGAAATTGGTGCTGGATGGGCCAAAAGTGCTGCGTCAGAAAGAGCTTCTTTTGCGCGAGCGAATGCTTTTTCCGTTGTCGCGTTCCATTAAATTACCAACTTTTCTTTCACTTTCGGTCCTTGGAGGAGTTTAGTAAGGGGTACCAAAATTTCTGCGGCGTTCTGGATAAATCGACGATAAAAATTTACCATTCCTAAGAATCGTCGTAGGTCTTTTATGGTCGTCGGTTTGTTGGCTTCTTGTATTGCAGCGACACGGTCGAGCGGTGGTTTACTTCCGGTTTTGGAGATTGTGTACCCAGGGAAAGTAACTTCCGGTTTTCCAAATATGCATTTAGCTGGATTAATTAGAACACCGTACTGGTCCAATCTGCTAAAAACTTGCCGGAGATGATCAATGTGTTGTTCTTTGGATTTTGACACTACTAATATGTCGTCGATATATGCGTAGCAAAAGTCTAATCCGCGAAGAACTTCATCTACAAATCGCTGAAACGTTTGAGCTGCATTGCGTAATCCAAACGACATGTATGGAAACTCAAACAGGCCAAAGGGAGTAGTAATTGCAGTTTTGTGAATATCATCTGGGTGGACGGGAATTAGATTGAAAGCTCTTACCAGATCGATTGTGGAAAATATTTGACATCCGAAGAGACTGTGTGCAAAATCTTCGATATGTGGAACCGGATAGCAATCTGGAATTGTTCGCGCATTGAGAGCGCGGTAATCACCGCAGGGTCTCCATCCGTCATTCTTTTTGGGTGCCAAATGAAGAGCAACCGACCAATTGCTGTGTGACGGGCGTGCAATTCCTTGATCTATCATAAATTCGAATTCCTTTTTCGCAGCTTGAAGTCGATCTGGTGGCAATCTTCTTGGTCGGCAGGTGAGGGGGGGTCCAGGAGTTGTAATTAAACGGTGTGTGGTGGTATGTTTTACCTGCTTGGGAATCGAAGACGGTCGCACGATATCAGGAAATTCGGAAATTAGCTTGTGATATACAGAATCACCAGAGATTGTTCTAATTCCGTAGGACTCGCACTCGCGCACTTCACCCACCACGGAT
The DNA here is from genome assembly GCA_014611495.1 of Limonius californicus. Taxonomy (NCBI): domain Eukaryota; kingdom Metazoa; phylum Arthropoda; class Insecta; order Coleoptera; family Elateridae; genus Limonius; species Limonius californicus. The sequence goes on from JABXWE010102375.1 coordinate 38,951, forward strand.
AATAACGTAACATTGTCTAAAAGTTTGCGGTTACGTATATCCACCAGTAATCCAAAATGGCTTAAAAAGTCTGCCCCGATAATAGGTTTACTCACATCCGCTATCACAAATCTCCACGAAAACGTCCTACGTAACTTAAAATCTAAACTTAAAACTATAAGTGTTTATTGGGGAATTGTTCACTGCACTTAGTTCGTAATTTGTACGCGTACGCGGACCTTTTATAAACGATTTCGGATACACGCACAAATCAGCGCCCGTGTCCACTAGGACTTGAACCTTCGAAGAAGTGTCCGTAATAAACAGGCAGCAGGTTGCAGGAAAGGAGTCGCTGGCCGCACTTACTGACTCCCCGTCGTGTTTTTTGAGGGCGCATACTCACAGGGGTGCGTACATTTCCTTGCGTTTTCCTTAAAGCTTCTGTGGTACCAGCATATTTTTGATGACGAAGCTAATCTTGTTCGCTGGCGAGAGCTGCTGCGATTGCGGCGTTGCGGTTGGGGTCCACGGATTAAGTCATCAACCCGCTGTGATAATTCATTAATCTGTTTTGAAAGCTGATTAATAAGTGGATGTTCGCTGCTTGCAGTGCTAGCAATCTGGGCCCTCGGCGATATTTCAAATATTTTGTCAGCTAGATTTCCCACAGAAACCAAATTGCTGCCGCTTTGTGTTGCCAGAATAGCTTGCATACTTCCTGGAAGCCGCCCGATCTACAGAGTTCGCAGAAAATTATCTGGGACTTCGGTTCCCGCTAGATTTTTTAAATGCCGCAGGAACTGTGATGGTGTGCGATCTCCCATTTCCTCATGTTCCAGAAGCTGTTTAATTTTATGCTCGCGTGAAGTTGAGAGGCGTTTAATTAGCTCTTCCTTGAGTGTTATGTATTTATTTTTCTCAGGCGGATTAATCAAAATGTCCTCTACTTCGGACGCGTAGCGACTGTGGAGATTAGCACTTACGTAAAAATATTTGGTTGCGTCCTGTGTGATGTGATTGAGTGCGAATTGGCCTTCTAGTTGCACAAACCACAGCGACGGTTTCTCTGGCCAAAACGGCGGCACTCGGACGCTGGCACGGTCGATGGATGGCCCGACGCCGGCGGTGTTGGATGCCTGGGTGCCGGTTTCTGCTGCTGAACCAGCGCCGTCGGTTCCGTTGCCGTTGTTCATGTTGTTAATGAAGAGCGCGTTGTTTTAAAAACCGGATCACTACTTTGGTTGTTTAAACCACACTAATACAAATATAAACCACACTAATACAAATAAATGTTTTATAAAGGTTTATTAACGAAATAAAATAATAACTGAACACACTTAACGAAATACATAATAATAACGATAAACGTTGCCAGCACGAGTAGCTACGCCGGAAGACCTTGAGAGACGTTGTTAGAACCCTTATACTCTGGTCCACCATCGTGGCGCGGGGGCAGTATTTCCGTTCTCACGCTTTTTCCCAGATCTTGAAATTACCGGCCACAGCCCCGTGGCGCCGGCTAAGTGCCGGCGTCCTTTCAAGAATTTTATTGCTCCGTATCCGGTGTTAAAGTTTTGCCGAAGATCTGGGAAATTTTAACGCGCGTCTTTTACACGCGTAGCACAATACAAATCACACTTTGCTAGTGAGTCGGTTGCCAATTCAAGTGTTTCGAACCAAATTATATTCGCATTTTTTGAAATATGTACTGGTATATCCAAACCAAAGAGTTACTAAAAGCGTTTAAGGAAATAATAATACAACTGTAAATACTAGTGGACCTGGAATACTAAAACAAAAGTAAATTTAAAAATGTGACTGATTTAAAAAAATGGAAAATAATTTTTTATATTGAAATATATTTTGGAAAACTTCAACTGCTATAGTGATTAGTGCTCCGATACAACCTACTATAATTATGTACTATATTTTGTTGAACATATTAACTTTTTAAGAAGGTTTATAGTGTTTCTAATGGAGACAGGGTTGTTCGCAAGTATTTCTTTAATGAAATTTGATATGTTGTATATTCGTCTTTCAAATTTATATTTAATGCAGTTTAATATAATTGCACAATGCGTGTATTGCAGGATTTTTGGTTTTCCTTCTTGTTGCAAGATGTGTTTGCGTGTTGTTTATGTATGTCCGATTTGTAGTCTGCTAATCATTATCTGGGGGTTTCTGTCTGGGTGGATTAACAATTCCAAGGTTTCTTCTTTTATTGCCTTTAGTTTATTATTTGTTTGTGCCCAGTCTGCATTCTTATTCATTTTGATTTCGTTTTTTAAAGTAGATTTTATAGTCAGGAAGTGGGATTGGTACAGTAGATTCGGGGATCGCTGATTCTTTTGCGGCTTGATGAACCTTTTCATTCCCAATTATTCTGACATGCGATGGAAGCCAAATGAATAATAGTCTTGTTTTTGTTGATCATTTGGTGTATGTGTTCTTGAATACTTTGGGCAGCCGAGTTTGGTGAATATATATATATAAGAGGAGGGTTCAAATATGTCCCGGCATTTTATTCTTAGAACCAAACGAATGGCCCTAGCCGCAATTCCTTCTTAACATTCTTGCAATGGAATATCTAGAAGGCGTGCATAATATCATAGCCACTTCAATTGTTTTTTTTAGTAATTGTCAACATGACAGAGCAGGCAGATTATGTTTCTGTCGGGTAACGCATAATAGTTAGATTTCTTGTGAATGGGGGTGTCAAACCAAGTGATATTTTGCAAAGAATTCAAGCATAATATGGGGAATCCACCTAATCGAAAATCCAGGTGTTTCAATGGTGTAAGAAGTTTAAGGGCCGTACAACGGTCAAAAATTTGCCGCACACGAGACTTCCGAAAACTTCGACAACACAAACCAACATTGACTGATAAACGACCTTATTCTTGCCAATAGAAGAACTTCTGTCTGTGAAATATCATAAACATTACAAATTAGTGTTGATAGCATCGAGGAAATCATCCATAAGCATCTGCATTACCGAAACGTTTGCGCAAGATGGGTAGCCAGTTTGCTGACTACGGAACAAAAACAGCGACGCCTTGAAATCTATACTGAGCTTCTCAGGCGATACCAAGATGAAGGTGATGCATTTTTATGCATATTTTAAATTTCTTACTCACCTGCGATGAAACCTGGGTTCACCATTTTACGCCAGAATCAAAAAGTGCCTTCAGCCGGTAAAGTAATGGCCACCGTCTTTTGGGATAGTGAGGGTGTTCTTTTGACCGATTTTTTGAGAGAACTACGTACCATTAATGGCCCTTATTATTCTGACTTGCTCACTCAAAAAGTTAAGCCTGCACTTCGTTCAAAAAGGAGAAAACGTTCAATCAAGAGTGTCATTCTCCTGCACGATAACGCCCGATCTCATACTGGCCAATTGATTACAAATGTCCTCGAAAAAATGCATTGGGAGATTCTTCCATATCCACCTTATAGTCCGGATTTATCACCATGTGATTTCCATCTCTTTGGACTGCCGAAAGAGGCATTGGGTGGCTCAAAATTTCAAGACAATGATGCTGTTGCCGAGTTTGTGCATGAGTGGCTTCGCGCCCAACCGAAAACATTCTATAAAAGTGGCATTATGAAATTCCCACAACGACGGCAAAAGTGCATAGACTTAGAGGGTGAATACGTAGAGAAATAGTGTAAAAATTATATACTTATTGCAGTTAAATAAAAAGTTACAGCCAAATTCCGGGTCATATTTGAACCCTCCTCGTATATATCCTGGACAGCTTGGATAACACTAAGGGCGTCTGTAAATATGGCAAAGTTTGTAAATGTTTGTCTGATACGTATATTATAAGTTAAGGAACCTGTAAATTGTTACCTTATATTTGATATAATCGTTCCTATTTATTATCAGTTTGTACATTAGCTATTTCGTTACATATTACACGTTCTATTAAATACTCAAGTAGCCATTTCCTTATAAATGTTAAATTCGTTATCACGTAAAAAATATTGCTAGACACCCAATTTCATATTAGTGAAAGAGCCCATTAACTAAAGTTTGACCACTATTTACTCAATCTTTATACATTTATAATATAGACATTACAGATTATTATTCAGCATGTATAGAAAAGTACTTGCAACTACATTCACTGTATGAGAGGTGTGAAAAGCTTCTTGTAGTTATAAAGTTATATTTTATGAATGTCTGCTTTAAAATAAAATAAAATAGCCTTTACATTATCATGGTGCACTTGTTATTAGCTACAGCTTTAGACTGTTTACATTATGGCGAACAAAATAAAAATGTACAATCAATCGGAAAACAATTAGCGCTCTTACCGGCTATTCGAGCGGTAACTTTGCATCAAGAAGGACGATAGTAGCTCAACCACAGGCAGTTGCACTGGGAACTTTGTGGAACTTTATAAACGTTACACGGGAACTTGGGTTATCACTAGACGTCATGGTAACGGACGAAACAAGAAAACAACTGCAGGCGAGGACCGTTTCCTTATTTTTTCAAACCTTCTGGCATATATTTTACTACTGACTGAGTGCAGAATTAGTTATCAAACTGTTCGTAAATAATCTCTATAAACTCAATTTGATAATCAAAGAACTCAATAAATTGATTAAATATTCTCCAAAATGCGAACGCAATTTGGTCCGACCTTTAAACTTTTCTAGGTTCCTTCTATCGAGTGATAACAGATGTTTATATATCAAATTGACGAAAGGAAAGCTACTATTCCAACACAAAGATGGTAGAGGTTTTGGCAGAGGAGTTGCAACGGTGTGGTATGGCACTACGGCTTTACGTTGTATATCTGTACTGATCTTATATTTATTTGTAACGGTGCTTTAATCTTTGTAGCGAGATATTAGAGTTTAGACTATTAGTAAATGAAATCACTAACCTATTTTAAAAGTTTAGGGCCAATATGAACATCCCAAAAGACTGGACGAAAAGTATTACAGTGCCTATCTATAAAAAAGGTAGCAAAAAAAATCCAAACTACTATAGAGGAATTACGTTACGTACTAAGTGCAGCTTCTAAACAATTTATGATGGTAATTAAAGAGAAGTTATGTAGCTAAATAACGATTAGCGATGAACAACAAGGCTTTCGTAAAAATAAGTCCACGGTAGGTGCTGTACTTCTAGTAAGACAAATTAAAGCGAAACCTGTTGAATTTAATAAGCCAACATATACAGATCGTCTCTGTTTTTTTGGAAACATAGGAAATACATGAGTGCAACAAGGAGGTGGGATAAAAGATAGAGAAATGATATATAGGGTTTGGGGAAGGGAAAATAAGTATCCATGGACACCAACAAATAGTATGCCTTGACCGTATTAAATTTAATTTAATGTCATTTTGGTCTATTTGTCATATTACATTTAATTTCCAAATAATTTGTAGTAAAATGAAATTATTAAAATGACTTACACACTAGAAGAAAAAATACAAATAATTAAGTGGGTTTATGCCGGTAACTCAATTATCGACACAATTAATTTATTTGTAAATGCATTTGAAAATCGTCCTATTCCATCTCCATCAACAGTGTCGAAGACTGTGAAACATTTTGAAGAAAGTGGATGTATTGCAAAGTGTAGAAAATGTCATCCAACCAATGGCAACCGCATCAATGCTGAAAAGGAAGAACGTAAGTTGTTGGTTTGTGCAAGTGTAGAGCTAGATTCTTCTAAATCTTGCCGACAAATAGCTGAAGAAATAGGTACCAATAAGGACACCGTTCAAAGAACTTTACAAAGAGAAGGATATCATTCTTATAAAATAGCTACCAGTCAGCAAATCTTTCCAGAAGATAAAGTAAGAAGAATGGAGTTCTGCGAAGATATTATGGAACGGGCAAATAATGACGATCATTTTATTTCAATGATCTGTTTTACAGACGAATCCTCATTTCCATTACTTGGTAGACATAATCCGTCCGCCGTTAGATTTTGGTCCCGTAAAAATCCACATATTCGAATGGATTACAGGACTCAGTATCCTCAGAAGCTGAATGTTTGGGCTGGGATTTTAAATGACGGCGTTATTGGGCCGTTTTTCATTGAAGGGAATTTGAACGGAGATAAATATTTGATTATGTTGCAAAACCAAATAATACCTGCGTTACAACAAGTTCCTGTTGATTTTCAACAAATTTGGTATCAGCAAGATGGCTGTCCGGCGCATAACACTGCTGTGGTGCAAGGATATCTGAATAATATCTTTCCTAATCGTTTGATTAGCACACGGGGAACAATTTTATACCCACCGAGATCGCCCGACTTAGCTTTACTTGATTTCTTTGTATGGGGGTATCATAAAAGAAATAGTTTACAACAGCGAGAGGGCCAACAATCTAAATGAATTGCGTCAAAAAATTGTTGATGCTTTTATAACCATTACTCCTGCAATGTTAAATAAAACACGGCGAAGTTTTTACAACCGGATGGGATACTGTTTAGCTGAGCAAGGGGGTTTATTTGAACATTTAATATAGTTTTCATTTTGTTAATAATTTCGTTAATTTTGTATGAAATTCTTTATTTGCTTTGATAATACTATTCTTTATTATTTTGTACTGATTTTAATTATTATTGACATGCATGTCACATACAATTACATTTATTATGTCAAATATGTTAAATTGATTTTCATAATAACCATAGATACTTAAATTCCCCACCTTTCATCTCCTACGGTCTGTCCTTGTTGCACTCATTGCTATGTTTCAAAAAAAATCGAGACAATCTGTATGTGTTCCATTGACATGACGAAGGCGTTTGATTGAATAAGACTCAAATATATTGTCAAAATATTCAAATTCAAAGGAGTACCGCATAACATCATAAACGTCTAGAAAAACTTAATACAGGCATAGCAGGGGATAGTCTCAGCCCTTTACTCTTTAACATCATCATGGATGAGATAATAGAAATCGTAAAAACTGTTGGTAAGGGATATCGAATGGGCAAGACGAACGTAAAGATAGTAGGCTACGCATATGACGTCGTAATAATATCAGAGGAAGAAAAGGACTTACAGAGAATGCTACAAAAGTTTCACGTAAGTACTACTAAGTTTAACAAATAGATAAACGTTAACCAAACACAGACCCCACTATAGCTAAACAGCCAACACGATGTAAATTAGCGATAAATGACCAAATTTACAACAACAAAAACAACAAGTTTATGAAGTTTACATACTTGGGAATCGAAATCTCTAGCTACGGTGACTTATACAAAGAAGTCCTGAAACAAACCATAAATCGGCTGCAAATATCTTAGTGTTGAAGGAAAAGTAAACATTTATAAGACGACCTCTAATGATATGTGCGATTGAAACTAGAGCGGACACGAGTAAAATTAAACTGCTGATACGAACGAATGAAATGTATATATTCAGAACGATAGCTGGAAAGACTATACACCGTAGAATTAGGAACACACAGATAAGAGAATAATGTAACACCAAAGATATAGTCAGATGGGGAAGATATAGAAGAAGAATGTAGAAACAACGCACAGAGAGAATGGATGACCAACGACTAGCTAAAATCAGTGTGACGCAAAAACCATATAGACAAAGAGTACCAGGAAAACCACCCAAACGGTGGCGAGACTGATAGACGTCATCGTCACAAGAACAGGGCTAACCGAATTAACAGGTCTATCAATAAGAAGAAGAAGAAATATGTTCGTAAATTTAACTCTATGTGTACTATTTCAAGAACTGTATGATGGTGTCAAATGATAACTGCTTCATTTTGTTTAATTTTTATAGTGGTAGATTACATGGTGTCTGATTAATCATAGAGAACGGCCGGCATTATTTAGAATAATAAGTGATTCAAAAGTCTTGTAATTTGGGTTGGCTATGACTTATACGCATGCAGTGTATAGAAAACTGCAAAAAGAAGAAGAACGTCAAACTATTATTCAAATGTAATTTATTGTGCGCAAACGTAAACTAATTATTCATTTACTAAACTAGGCCACATATTAAAAAACAATCAGAAAAGGTGTTGAAAAACTCTCCATTGTTATTAATACAAGAATTTATGCGTTTTTTCATATTTTCAAACATATTCTGCGGCACATTAACTTCTATTTGTGTACATTACCTGGTGATATTGTTCCTTAAATCGTCAAGAATATAGACAGGATTTTTATAAACCTTTTTTTATAGGGAAGGACGAAAAAGTCCAGCAGTTTTAAATCACAAGGCCTTGCCGGTAAACGATCTTTACTTATTAATCTATCGTAAAAACTCCTGCAAGTAATTTAGGGTGTCTTGAGCAATATGAGGTCGCGCGGAATCTTATTTGTGTATGTTTCAAGAATTCACATATCCATAAAGGTGAACGTATGATTCATTTGAATGAAAAGTTAAATCTAACAATTCGCTGTTATTTCAACGTTTATTAAACCAGTGACAGTATGCCAATCTTTTATTGTAATTAGGCGGTACTAGCTCTTGGTACATTTGCATTCTGTAAGGATACATATCCAAATCTTCACGAAGAATTTTGTGTAGAATAGTATAAAGCAAGTCAACTTGTTGTGAAAGCCTCTTAAGAGGCGCATTAGGATTCTCCTAGATTGCATTTCTACGGTCTCTATTGCGTTATTATTTCTTATACAACGTCTTCCATTTCTTGATCTGTTATTGACAGATCCTGTCTCCCGAAAACAATTTAGTTCTTGACAAATGATTTGCGAAACGGTTGTAATTCAAAGCAACAATAGGAAACCGTTGATGAAATTCTTCCAAATACGCGCTTATGTCGCATTTTCATTCCCCATTTTTCAAACGTTGTCCATTAGGGAAGTAAATTTCAACCATAACAATTTTATGTACTTGTGTCAGTATATTCAAAAATGTATAGTAAATATCTGAAGTATCACAATGAATTACTTTTGTGTCAAATTTTTGAATACGGCAAAAATATTTGACAGCACTCACAACCTGCTTTGACAGCTCGTCACAACCTGATTTGACAAATGTCAAAACAGTACATTCTGATACAAAACACGTTTCGTTGGTCAGAGCTGCCTTACATTTCCAGAATCGGTGGAACTATCATGCATAATGTCATAAATCATGAAAACTATCGAAAGTTAACGTGGTTTTGCTTACGTTTACAAGTATTAACATTCGTATGTGAAGCACTGTGAAGTATAAGTTATGTGCATTAGCAATGCATTGAATACAAAATATTATTCAAAATACTACGAAATACAAACTTTAAAGAAAATTAAATTTCTTCCGATCTCCTGCAGTATATATTGACGAAATTTCACTGAGATTTATTTTGTTGGTACAGTTCCAACGGTTTTTATCAGTACTTAAGAATCCCAAAACCTGGCGTAGTCAATTTTATGTCCATGTATTGTAGAACTTTAACGAACTTTCATTTTAACTTCTTCCAATTGGTTCTTAACTGGTAGTCGATATTTAAGGATTCTCGTCGCAACTAAAGAACTTTAATACTCTACTTGCAACAGATGTGCTATCTGCAATAGCATTAAAGGAAGGAAATAGCTCATATAAGTTTTATAAACTACAGTTAACTGAAACCTTTTAGCTTTTAGATCATTTGATTAGTTTTGTTCGAAAATCAAATAGGACTCTACTAACAAACTGTAATTTTAACTACAACCTAAAAGCTTTTGCTGCATTATTTTTCATTAGTTTACTCCAAGCACTGTAAAGACCGCCAATTTGTGGCACGTTGACCTGAAGAACGAAGCCAAAGCGTAATCCCGTTTATTTTAACTTTTTGTCCCTATTTATTCTCGGTTTACACTTTCATTAGTTTTAATTATTCCCTGATTAATGATGAAGCTACGTCAACCATTATTTAAACTTTCTTCTGCGTTTTTATTGTGTACGATTTATCGGGGCGGTGTTACAGTTTACAGTATAATGTTTCGCGCTGATGAAATCTTATGTGTCAGGATTTTCTACCCAATTTCATAAAATTTTGGTAGATTTATTTTGATAATGCAAAAGAAACAAGGTAAATTGTTACGAACGAAGGTTGGGTTCTGTGTTGTATTTATACATTATAATTATTCATATGTAAAATATTTTGTAGAAGTTGTAAAAAAAGTAAATACAGAAAACTGCAAAAAAAATAGATTTATATTTAATTTTAATAATGAAGATATAGTTAATAAAATGTATACTTGGATTGAAAAATGCAATAGTTTTAAAAAATATTCATGCACTGTGCAAACAACTATTTCTGCAATTTGGTATATAATAAAAAGTTGCTAAAATCACAATTAATTATAGCAAGAAAATCTAGTGAGTTCAATTAGTTTGGTATTCAATTTCAAAACCGCTGATAGCTTTGTAAATATAATATAATAAATAGTTTTATTATACATTTTAAACGGAAAATCTGGTCGCAATATATTGCAAATTTCAACATTCTATAAAAGTGGCATTATGAAATTCCCACAACGACGGCAAAAGTGCATAGACTTAGAGGGTGAATACGTAGAGAAATAGTGTAAAAATTATATACTTATTGCAGTTAAATAAAAAGTTGCAGCCAAATTCCGGGTCATATTTGAACCCTCCTCGTATATATCCCGGACAGCTTGGATAACACTAAGGGCGTCTGTAAATATGGCAAAGTTTGTAAATGTTTGTCTGATACGTATATTATAAGTTAAGGAACCTGTAAATTGTTACCTTATATTTGATATAATCGTTCCTATTTATTATCAGTCAATACAAATACTGATGAAATCTTATGTGTCAGGATTTTCTACCCAATTTCATAAAATTTTGGTAGATTTATTTTGATAATACAAAAGAAACAAGGTAAATTGTTACGAACGAAGGTTGGGTTCTGTGTTGTATTTATACATTATAAGTATTCATATGTAAAATATTTTGTAGAAGTTGTAAAAAAAGTAAATACAGAAAACTGCAAAAATAGATTTATATTTAATTTTAATAATGAAGATATAGTTAATAAAATGTATACTTGGATTGAAAAATGCAATAGTTTTAAAAAATATTCATGCACTGTGCAAACAACTATTTCTGCAATTTGGTATATAATAAAAAGTTGCTAAAATCACAATTAATTATAGCAAGAAAATCTAGTGAGTTCAATTAGTTTGGTATTCAATTTCAAAACCGCTGATAGCTTTGTAAATATAATATAATAAATAGATTTATTATACATTTTAAACGGAAAATCTGGTCGCAATATATTGCAATTTCAAGCATTATTCCGATAAGTTTGCGTCAATAGAATATTTTAATTGACATGTGCGAAATCATTAAAATCAGTCAAAATCATAACGTGATCCGTAAATAACGCAGACTTCTAAATAAACAATGCTGGTTTTGTCTTGTTCCATACAGTGAAAGGAGATTATGTTGTAATTTTGTGTGTAATAATAACGCGATTAAAAGCATAGACCTGCTCGTACTACGCCCTATGATGATAAATTGATTCAATTACAGCAGCCAGAAGTTCAAAGTTAGTATGGAGGGCATACGCTGATACCAGCAAATTTATAATTTGCCTACTCATACTGCGTTTGTTTTGTGTAACAACTATGATTAGTTAGACAACAATAAATTAACCCAGCTTCACGTTGCTGTACAAATAAGTGATTTATTATCAGTTTTGGGCGGCGGCAGCTTTTTCTGACAAATAAAATTTCAATTGGAGTTTCGGTTACAATTTGTACTTTTACAACCTTGTAGAAATAAAACACTTAAATGAATTTCCTTTCAAAAACGTAATTTGTAAATATAGAACATAAAGTTTGTAGTATAAAAAGAGGAAATGGTATTCTGCTTATATCCAGTAATTCGTTTACGGGATAATACATTTTAGCAATAAATTTTTGCAGGTAGACAGTTGACATTAACGACAATTTATTACTGAAGAGGTACTGTTTTTTAAACGGAAAATTTTATAAATAAGTTCCAGTTTTAGACATTATATACTATTGCTGATTTCAGTTAACAAACTGCCTTGGCGTGTTTTCTGTGAAGCGCAGATAATCGTATAGTTACGTGAAGGGAAATAAAAGAGATTTGTGCCGTATTTATAAAAAGTATCAAGGAATTTGATTTCCCAGGAGTATATTTTTATCAAATTTGCCTTTCCAGTAGCAGGTACTTATAAAAAAGTCAATCATTTGTTTTCTGAACATTCTTTGACATCAAGAATAGTTATTAATTTAGTACCATATACTTATAGTTCCTTTTTCCTGTTTAACCTACTTCCCTAATATTCGCTTAACATTTTTGTACCATCTGCAGTTTCAAATGTCAGTAAATAACACAACTTTCATAAAATCCTATATTCATTAATATATTTTTTTAACAAAATAAAATTACATTTTGTTACTAACTTTCCTGTTTTTTTTCTATTAGATTTCTAATAATTTCTAAACATCTTCAAAACTAAAAACGAAAGTTGGACAATACCGCACGTATGTTCAAAGGTCATTGAACGACAAGCTCGAAACGCAAAAAGGTACAGGGTGAAAATGAGATATTAGGAGTTGAATTTTATTGAATGTGGCTGTAAATTAGGAACATCCTGTATAAGATATTTAAATTTTAAAAAGCATCACACCCATCTAAAAATTTGTTCGTGTAATCCCCAAAATACGTTTGAAAAATTATATGCCGTTTGTTAGATACTAACTGTTAAAGAGTCATATTTTCAAAATTTAAGAAAAAGCTATTCATTACCGAAAGCATTAACGATAGATATTTAAAACTTATTTTATTTAAAATAAAGAAGCTGTCTATTGTCCCACTAAAACAAAACACCCTGTATAGTCAGCAATAATTTTAGGTTATGCACAGTAATCAAGCAAACAACTTTTGTATGTAACCTTTTTTCCAAGCTGCTATAATAAAGACATTGGGAAACAGAATCGCACTATCATGTCACCCTTACAGGGTGTTTAAAAAATACTTTGGGATATTTTACCCTCTTATAGATCTCATCAATATATCAAAAAAAAGCGGTAATACAGATCGGTTCGAAAATCAACCGTTTTCGAGATATGGAGTTTTTTTAAGAAAATAAATATTGTTTGTTATTTCCAAAGTTTCCCACCCATTAATGCAAATAGCGGTGTAAATAAAACATTTTAATTGCAAATAATTAAATTAGATGTTCTACATGTCCTCCTTCCATATGTACACATTTTTCGCATCTTCGTAAAAATGAACGCCGCAATTTTTAATTCATTTGTTACTGTAATATTATTAACTATTAAAACAAAAAAAATTATGATGAATATTTGGATTTGGCTTTCTTTTTCAAATTTATTTTTGATTGAAGTAGGTTCCTGGTTTGTAGTAGAATTATTTAAAAATTGTAAATGTAACCGCTAAACGGTAGTATAATTGTTATCCGATTTGAAACCGACCGGGAAACAAATAAGGAAGATACAGGGGTGTGAAGATGAGAAGTGAAACACACTGCATTTAAATTCATGGAGTACTGAGGAACACACGTAGGAAACTATAAGTTTTAAGGCTGTTGAAATGATTTTCCGAACATTAAATGCCTTGTTCTGATATGTTAATTATACTGTATTTTTATGTAAAATTATGTTAAATTTTTGTTTGATAAAGTATGGATATTCTTCCTTTTGAGAGACGCGAAGCAGCGATAATATTTTTAGGTTTAATCTTGATTGCAGTAGCATAAATATGCTGTTGAAACCGTTCCTTCACTTGTATACCTTCAACGGATTTTCATATTATCGCTTGCTCTTTTTGGGGGTGAGTTAATTTTGTACTGAAGTTGAGGCTATAATGGAGTTGGATTGACAAAGGATTTTCGTTGTTATTGGTGAACTTCATATATCCATTTTGGCTAAGAGTGTTGTTTGTTTCCGTAGTAGACATTTAAACAGGGAGCTATGGACGGATTGTGTGATATAGAATTCAGCGATGTCCAACTTTTCTAAGACTGAGCTGCGTTATTTTCAAACATTTCGCGGGCAAAAAATAGAAACAGGATAGAACAAACAGGTGCTTGAAAAGTCACCTCAAAAAATTATTTACATATATAAATATTATCTAGAATACAGATATTTACTTATAATTTCAAAAACTTGATTTTTGTTTGGGGGCCGCTAGTTGGATAATGCTGGCTGCTAATATTATCACTATCAATATCGCACAAATGTTCAGTTATCTGAAGCGAAAACGGCACAGTTACGGGCACATCTGGACACTCCAAACACTTTTCCTGTACTCCTATAAGGTAATAAAGTATGTATATTTAAAATTAAATACGTGTTTTCATGAGTAACTTTTCACCATTAGTGGTAAACCAGTGGCCAAAGCATTAGAGTTTGACTGTACAATACCAAAATTTATTTAATACGTCAGGGTATCAATGTTTCTTGTTGTTGCGGGACAACAAATTTGAAATAGCTGTAGGGGTCTACCTTGGATTTGTCGAAACAATTAATTTCAATAGCAGCGAGCGGTTTTTCCAACTGTTAACAACATACAGAGTTAATCAAATGTATGGAACCATCCATATATCTCGGTAACCTTTTGTTTGATTTTTCTGCATTTTCGTACAGGGTGATTTCAAAATATGGTGGATTCGAAAATATTATCGCCAATGTTGCCACGTTTTCAGTTTTTTCAAAATTCCTGTCAGCCTCATTATTTCAAATGAAACACCCTATATAATTTTTATAATATTCGATCAATAATTTTTCAACGAGTTTATTGATATACCATGTGATATTTTTATTTTCAATAATAACAGAGATATCTCAAAATACGAGCAAAGTATTCCTGAATTATTAAAGCTGATTAGAATAAGAAGGCTGATTAGAAATGTCAATATCTCAACTCAATCAAGTCTAAATTATAATTTCCTTTATCGTATTGTGAAACAACAAAACTTTTTCGATAATAATAAGTATGTTACTTTCGGAAAGAGACCGTATTGAGATATTGATGATGACTGGTTTCCGAGATAGAAGTAGAACTCAGAAAGAAGTTTCAAATCTCTTCAATACGACTCACCCAGATGGAGACCCTATATCACGAAGTACAGTATCTAAAACATTGAAACGATTCGAGCATTCTGGGAATGTGAAGAATATTCGGAAATGAGGACGTCCAAAAACAGCAACTACGCCTGAAAAAGCACTAAACGTTGTAGTTTCAGCCGTGTATCAACCACATACTTCTTCAACTCAATTAGGCTTAGTTAATGGCATAAGTCAAATGTCGGTGATGAGAATTATGAAGTAGGAGAACATGAAGCCGGATACAGTAAATTTGATCCACTATAATGGAGAGAGGTAATAACGTCATTGGGAATATCTTGTTCTCCGATGAAGCCATACGATACTGGGCTTTCGTGAATCCTTATTGGGGCCAATTCCCCAAGAAATGGAATATTTGGGCTGGTATCATTGACGACAGAATTATTGGACCATTCTTTATTGAAGGAACATTTACTAGTGACAGATACCTCATGTTATTACAGAATAAAATTGTCCCTGCCCTGATAAATTTGTTCCCCGATGGAAATGGTGGAGTACCTCAAAATATTTGGTTCCAACAAGATGGGGCACCGCCGCATTTTGCACGTAATGTAAGACAATATCTTGATAACATATTCAGAAACCGATGGATAGGACGACGTGGGACCATCGAATGGCCAGCACGTTCTCCGGATCTTACACCATTACATTTCTTTCTATGGGGACATGTTAAGAATATCGTATACAAAGAAAGACCAGATAATCTCGAACATTTGAAAGTTGTTATCCGAAGGGTGATGGAGGATATTCCACAAGAACACATCAGGAACAGCGTAGATGCAGTGTATAATCGTTTAGTTCATTGTCAGACAGTCAATGACCAACAATTTGAACACCTATTTAAATGAGTAGCCTGTCCTTGTTTTAGTTAAATTTGATTATTCAAGAGTACTTTGTTTGTTTTGTTTTGAGATATCTCTGTTATTATTGAAAATAAAAATATCGAATATTATAAAAATATATAGGGTGTTCCATTTGAAATAATGAAGTTGACAGAAATTTCGGAAAAACTGAAAATGTGGCAACATTGGCGATATCATTTTGGAATCCACCATATTATGAAATAACCCTGTACGAAAATTCACAAAAATCTAACGTATGATTATCACATTTCGACATTATTAGCAGTTGTGCAATTTGCGAAAACCGTATTTTTTGAGGATGATGATGATGAAACGGAGGAAGCTTTGGAAAAAATTGAAAATTTTGCAGAGGAAACAGTGCCCAACTTTAATGACATGCAGTTCAAGAGGAATTTTAGATTGCTTCCAGAAACATTTGAAGACTTATTGACAAAGCTTCATGATGTTCAAATTCGTGTAGTAAAGAAAGGTATAGATGGTTATAGATGGTTCCATACATTTGATTAACTCTGTATAATTTTTAAAAACCCTTTTGAATGTCTGTGTATGCTGGATTGTAGAAATTTTACATATTCTGCATTTATTCAGATTAGGCACCCCCTTGGGGATTCCCAGGTGGTTTTTCGTAGGGACTTCGATGGGGCAGTGCGAAGAAACACTGTCAGTGGAGGTCACAGTGAAATGCGGTTCAATCGGCAGTGTGGTAAATCCCCGGCTGAGGCGACCGTATTTCACTTAGTTAAGTTTAGGGCACATGTTGCATGAATGGTTATTATGTAAGGGACGCTCACGTTTTTCGCACTGTTCCGCATTGAAAATATAATCATAATTCCTATCAAAAAGAAATTTTTGTGTCGTGTTTCATATAAGAAATAGATTTATAAAATGATTGTAACAACTTTTTATGGTTTAATTCTTGGGAATAGGCACATAAATATTAAGTATATCGTTCCACAAAATTAAGTCGATTAGCAGTTCTAACTTAAAAGGGGGCAATTTAAATAATAACAATCACATACAATTTAAGAAGGAAACCCTAAAAAACATGATGTAGTCCATATAAAGGCCGAGTCAAACGATACATATTTTTAGTAACCTTATTAGGTTCTTATGTATTGTTTGTGGAAGGGCGCAGGTAGATATTTGATTGAAAGTCGAGTGCAGGTACACATCATTTGGCTTAAATTAATCACATTTTTAGTCTAAAATATGAATTTGTTACTAAGCTTAACAGGTTGGCAGCTGCCAAATTCGTTTCATTATTTTTGTAGTCTGTGATAGATAATCTTTATATTTTAATAGATACGGGTGTACCTGTAGTTTGTATATTTCTACATTATATTATTTTTCATAATTTTCTCCTACCGCTAAAAAGTATAAGGACACACACACACACACACAAAAGAATTACAAATGACCAAGTTGTTAGAGCATATTATTTGTATATTTTTCATTCGCTGAAGGGTGTTGGTAAATAGTATCACGTGAAATGTATGACTTTCTATTCGCAATATAGGAGGTCAGTTTAAGGGTTTTATATAATAATGATATGATACTGTTACTGATACTGATGATACTTAGAATTTCTTTAAGTCATTCCAATTTTGCTATCATAGTGAAGCGTAGTGTGGCTCCACAAACAGTATTTAATTAAAATAAATTACATTAAGCAACACGAAATTTTCTTTTCCAAAGTATATTAATAAATGTTTAAATATTATTATTATCGTGATCCTCGTTTGTACGGCTTGCGCAGTGTCGAGGTGGTGTGAGGCAAAGCTAAGCTAGTTTACAAAAATGTATAAAATCGCTACACGCAATTTTAGTGTATAATACTTTCATGTAGAGAAATATTAGAAAAATTTGCACATACAGTGCGGGACAGCTTAGTTGTTCCCCTACAAGTTAGTGGCATAATCCAACATATATACATATAGCAAGGCAATCAGGTTTTCTTTCATTTATTTAAATTGATCAGTTTTGATAAATTACGAGAATACTATGTCGAGCTGCCAGTTTACTGAAATGTTACGTAAGTTGTTTTCAAATAACAAGACAGATGTGTTGCTTATTTTTTGTAAATATCGCGAAATGCGGCTGCAGCCCACATTGTACGTACCAGGAGCCATTCAACTAGAAGACTACGATTGAAAAATACTTAGACGCTTTGAAACTTCAATAAGAAACGAAGGTAAATTCTGGAAGAAAAAGTATTTCATCCCTGTCACGTTACTTTAGTGTCTGAACTGGATGAAAATGATCCTCAGAAATATTCAATTTGGAAATTTCGTTCAGAATTAATGTCGCAGTGCATAGCCATCACCATCATCATCATCATCATCATCTGACATGGAGTTGACTCGAGGTTCGATACTGGATACGCCAGGCCCACCCCATGCCAGTAGGTGGTTAGGGGATTCATTAGGGATTCAAGGATAGGGTGGGATCGGGTGGGGCATGAGGTAAAATTCTCAGACAATGAATTCTTTCTATTTCTTACTATTTATTTGTTTTGTTTTTTTCTTGTTTACTTTTCATTATACAACGGTTGCATTAATGGGTGTTTTTCTTGTTGAATATTATTAATACTGTACTAAGAGATCGACTTGACATAATTTCCCGCTTACCAGGCTAATACACTAAAACAGCAAATGCATATTACTCAAATTCATTTAAGCCATAAGTATGTATCGTTCCGTCTAAAATGAACAGTAGATGAGCACTACTTTGATATTTGGCGTACAATAAAAAATCTGACTGTGCAAGGTATCAGAAATGGTGTTTAATATACGAATATAAAGGTTATTACAGGAAGATCATGTATAGCTTGACTGGGCCCACAGATTATATAGGGACTTAGATAGGAAACTGCCTAATAAGATTTTGTAGCCAAGTTAGCGCCATCTGCAGAGTTGTTCCCCCCAAAAGTTTCGACCGCTGTCGGTTTTAAACCTTGCTAAAATTTGTATTGTGGTTGTAACATATGATCAAAAAAATTCAAAGTTAGAGTGCTAAGACATGCCTCTAACTTGAAATTTTTTTGATTACATGTTATTTCTCAAAGAGGACTATGCACGCCAGTAAAATACTTAAGTAATATAAAATATTTTATTTTATAAAAATTAAAAATATGATAATTCGTCAGGTTACTGCAAAAACCGTTTGTCACAAATATGACTTTTAGGGAACAAGAGAAATCAAGTTTATAATATGTTGCAAAAATCATACAAGAAATTAAGATGATCACCTCGGCTTCTTCTGCAACTGGCTATTCTTTTGAGAAAGTTTTGCATCACATTTTCGCACAACTGTGGCTCTATTTGACCAATAACGGCTCGAAAATTTTCTTTGAGCGCTTGAATTTTTGTGGGCCATCAGCGTAGACTTTTTCCTTCATGTAACCCCAAAGAAAAAAGTCTGCTGGTGTAAGATCGCACGATCTGGAAATTTCTCCCTCAATAGTGCAACTGTTTCGTGGCTTGTGTGGCTCGTAGCACCATCCTGCTAGAAACAAAGATTTTCTACGTCCATGTCGTCCAATCTAGGCTAAAGGAAGTTACTTAGCATCCCACGGTAGCGTTCCGCATTGATTGTCACTGTAGCACCTTCATTCTCGAAAAAATACGGTTCGATGAAATCGCCTGACCAAATAACGCACCAAACCGTCACTCGTTGGGGATAAAGATTTTTCTGGACTATTGTTGTAGGGTTTTCGGCGCCCCAGATGCGGCAGTTCTGTTTATTGACGAAACCCGGAAGATGGAAATGGGCTTCATCGCTAAAGATGATTTTTTTGTCAAAATCATTGTCACCTGCCTGCATTTGCAACACCCATTCAACGAACATTCGGCGTTGTGCATGGTCCGCCGGCTTTAATTCTTGGGTCAACTGCATTTTATAAGCATGCAGGCTAAGATCCTTGTGCAAAATACGATGAAGGCTGGGCTTTGAAATGCCCAATTACTGAGAACGTCTTGGGATAGACAAACCCGGGTTTTCAGCAACCGAAAACACGACGAACGCTGCGAACTGTCTGGTCGAAATTTGCACCATATTGATAATGACTTTTCACCATTTCTATACGTTGTTGGAGCGTACATACATATATGTTTCCATTTTCTCAAATCGTACACTTTTCACTTGACAAGTGTCAAACACTCAAGGCCCTCCATTCAACAGTTTAAAAATGCCAGGAAATTTAAAATGGGACCTCTTAATGGAAAACCCTTCAAAATCTGTGACAGCGACTGAAGCTCAAGAGCACGTGATTACGGCTTACGCCAAGCACGCCATGACAGAATTCGAAGCATGCTTATTTATGAAAATATTTGGAAATTTCTAATAGCGCCATCTATTGAATTGTTCGCCTCTTCTATCTCTGCCTCACAAACATAAATCATTTCGTTCCATTTAACATAACGGCCCCTGACTGGGCCTGTCGCTTTGGTTTCGTTTGTTTTTTTTTGAGTGATTACATAATAATAGGAGTAGAAAAAAATAAAATTGATATAATTACTAATAATTTCAATAACTTTCATGAAAGACTTAAATTCACTATTGAAAGAGAAAATAATTTTAATTCAATAAATTTCCTCGATTTAACATTACACAGACAAAAAAATGGAACTATCGAAACAAATTGGTATAGAAAACAAGTTAAAACTGATCGTTATCTAAATTACAATTCTATAACAACAACAAAATATAAAATTAGTGTTGTCAATAGTTTGGTTGACAGGGCCATTAAATTATCAACAAAAAAATTTCACAATGAAAATTTAAATATCATTAAAAACATATTAATAAAAAATAACTATCCGATTTCTTTCATTACTAAAACGATTAATAAAAGATTACATAAATTAAATCATACACATAATAATATAGTTACTAATAATACGATTAATTTTCAAAATTCAACTATTGCCCCCCAAATAAAAGAAAATAAAAAATTTATAACATTACCTTTTATTCCCAGGGTTTCTTTACTAATTGAAAAAGAATTAAAAAAACATAATTTTCACATTGCTTTTAAAAATACAAATACTTTAGGAAAACAATTTTTCCATAACCTTAAAGATAAAATAAATGTATATTCAGAATCTAACATAGTATACCAAATAGAATGTAATAATTGTGATGCTAATTATATTGGCCAAACCAAACAAAAACTAAAAACCAGAATAAATCAGCATAAAAATTCTATTAAAATTAAGATTAGTTCTCCAAATAAACCTACAACTGCCCTTGCCGATCATGCTATTGATAATTTTCACAACTTTAATTTTGAAACACCTAAAATATTGCATAGAGAATCAAATTTAAAAAAACGACTGGTATATGAAATGCTTGAAATAAAAAAAAGCCCTACTGCTATTAATTATCAAACTGACATAGAAAAATTAAATATAATTTATCATAACTTATTGTAACAATTAATTATTTAAAATGTGATTTAGCAAATAAAGATTGGCAACTATTCTGTCTATGTTTATTCTTAGTGTATTTTGATGGCACGTATTTGGTTTAACTGTAAAGTATTGGATTTTGCGCATAAATATAAATGTCTTTGTCACTCATGTTATAAAGTGCAGCCATCATGGTGGTTATAAATGAAAATTAAATGTTAAATTAAATAAGTAGTAAATTTTTAACAATGAGTGTTTGAGTCTGCTTACATAAGTAATATAAAGATATTTACTCTTTAACAAGATAAGTGAGTCAGTTGTATTTTTGATGTTTCAGTTAATTCTTTCACGATCTGATTTATTTTTCAGAAATTATTAATAATTGTACTATGGTTGGGTTTGAAAAAGCTAATTTAATGTAGCGAAACGTTACCGAAAAATTTTTTTAAAATGTTTGTGAAATTGCTCTTTTAATGTTGTAATAATAATGTATAACTAATAATAAAACATGTCATATTTTGGCTGAAATTGTCTTAAAATTTAATTGATATATATTTTTCTATTTATAATTTTATGAAGTGGTACTTATTACTAATTCAAGATATGTTTGTGCAAAACATGATTAAAAATAATCCAATATCAATTCCGCGGCAGCGTTATCTAAAACAAATATCAACAGGAAAATCTGCTAGCCCATAATGATAAATACTAGGTAGGTACTAAATAAAATGTATAAAATCAATTTCTACAATATTTTCTTAGAATAAAAGTTACATATCGCAGACTTAAAAGCAAACATTTTTCTTTTATATATTATAAGTATATTTACCCTGAGGAGTTTTAACTATTACACTTGTATACCCTACATAAACTGTACAACTTAAACGAAATATGATCACAAATACCCACGTGGCATATTTAAGTATCACAAAATTAAAATTCTTGTAGTACACAATATTTTAATATAAATGAACGAATGAGTAAATAACATAACAATAACACAGATTTAAACACTACGGTCTCGATATACTTGTGATTTTGTAAATAAATGTTTAATTAATTTATAGTCTCTATTGCATAAGAATGCTAAATAAAATAATATAAATCAGTATTTACAATTCTTAATTACACAGATTTTTATCTTAGCATATATAATGGCATTTTCAATACTAATGAATCTCCTAATTAATAAATTAAAAAATTCTGTTAAAATTGTAATGATGATCCTGGCGAGGATTAAGAAAATATCACAGATTCGTAGCGGGTCCTGGAGTGCAGGAATTTAGTAGTACTCCGCTAAAGAGGAGTCCATTTTAATTTCCAATAGCAAGGACTTTTGTAGTGGAAGCCACCGCAATAAGCAGTATGATAGAACGAAATTTTTTGAAATTCTGTAGTTTATAAATAATGTCATGGCCAATTAACAACACTCATGTTATGTAAATATCGTTAACATCATTATTAGTGTTTCTTATCCACATGGTGGAAACTACCAAGACTTGAACCTGCTACCTCTAATGTTTACAATACAACAAACCGTTTCTTAGTGATCTTTACGCGATTTCAATCTTCGGGATTTACCGACGCTGGAGGTATTTATAAACATTCCATGGTCACGAGGAATACTACTAGGTGCTTGGTGGTTGAAGGCAACGTATTCTACCCACCTCACCTGGGGCCTCAATTATAAAACGTTATCTATTATTTATATAGATTTTAGATTAGTTCAAACGCGCCAATAATCTTAGCAACCTATGAAATTATTTTCGAATTATCTGTCACAAACAGCACTCTTGTTGTAAACAAAAATTTTGTAGCAGATAACCGTTTAGGATTTTTTTATTATTCATCGTCTCGAAGAAATTTTATTATAGTTATGTTTATTTACTATTTATAACTATAGTTCGCTGATACTTAAAAATGTAATTTTGACAAAATTATATACAAAAAGTAATTTATGTATGTATCATTACAAGCGAGATTTTACCATAATTTGTGCTTTGCGTTAATTCTTGAATATGGAGAACCCAACATATGTGATATCTTTTTGATAGTATTCACATCTGTGACTGTCTTTATTTTCAGTACACAAGGTACCCCAAAATTCTATGTTTCATCATTGCACATATAATAGTATTTCTTAAAAGTACCTTCTCCAGCTCAATGTATGAAAACGTATTATTTGATACCAATTGTGTTAATGTGATTGTAAGGATGCTGTTGGTGACGCTGTATATTGTTTTCGTAGAAGTTTCTTGGTTCCGGAATTTCTTCATATAAATGATTCTGCAAAGAAAGGCCAAACGTTGCAAATAATGGAACTTATATAAGTTTTAAAAAACGGCTTTAAATATACGGTAGAGAAATTGTAATACATGCATTTATTACAAATGCGATTTGGAAGGACTACAGAAAACCGTGTTTAGGGCATGTCTGCAGCTTTGTAATATAATACAACAATTAAAGATATTGTTACAATTTAAATGTTTAGCAATAATTACACGAAAGATATAATATGGCACAAAAGATCAAAAACTTGCAGTACTTCTCATGATATTTTTCTTTAAATTTTGTTTTTATGTGCTTTCCTCAATTATATATAGAAATGGTTGTATATTCAAATTAATGAAATCAGTATAAATAAAAACTGAACAAAAATACTTACAAGTTGATTTAAAACTTTCCCATTCTGCGTTGATACATGCGTACTTGGAATTACAACAATCCTTTTAGTTCTTGATAAGTCAGTTTCTGAATGTAAAGATATTAGTGGCTCATCATTTGGATCCGGAAGAACTGGTAAATATTTATGAGAATTCGTTGGGATTATCGGTACCATATAACCATGTTCATCGTCACCACTCATTCTGGAAAACCGTTGGTTGTCTTTTGATAGAAGATAGTGCTTTGATACTGGCCTTGTAATTCCATAAGCTGGTTTACTTCTATTGTGTAACTTTAAACATAAATTGGCAAGGAAACAACTTAGTCCAATCATCAGTAGCAATATTCCAAACATTAAAAGAAGTAAAAGTTTATCTACTAAATTGTATGCTACAGCAATTTTTCCATCAACTTCAGCATTTTTAGTTGTAGTTGCGTCTGGGTTGGATTCTTGGTACAACCATGGATTTTCTTCACACGTCGCTAAGAACAGTGTTTCTATATTGCTTTTCTCCAGGTAACGCAACGTTTCTGCAGTGTTTGGATCACAAACCTTTAGCGGATTTTTGGACAGTGTAAGCTGTTGCAATTTACTCAGTTTATTTACTAGATTTATATTTAAAACTTGAATATTATTTCCTGCCAAATCTATGGTAGTCAGTTCTTTATTTGAAGAAAACGTGTCGGGTTCCAACACTTCCAGCTCGTTGTTTGATAAATCTATTAACTCTACATTTGGTAAATTTTTAAAAGCGTTAGCAGTAATGTTTGAAATAGTATTGTTATCTAAATATATTTCTGTTAGAAATTTTAAAGTATCATTAAATGACGATGAATTGATTGCAGTAATTTTGTTTTTTGAGAAACTGAGTTTGTATATATCATCACCGGGTAGGTTATTAAAGTGTAGTGCGTTTGTAAAACCATTACATAATACTTCAGGATTGATTTTGCTTGGAAATTTATGGCAAAGCTGAGCCTGAATCGTGAATTGAAATTGAATAAAGAATAGTATAGACAATGTTCCGTGACTGTAGTACATGTTGCTTTGTTTTATTTGAAAATTAGTTTTTATTTTCCTTTACTTTTTCTTTTTTTTTTGTATTTTACACACTTTGTATTATATTTATCGCTGTTGCATTGTGATACTAATCTTAATAATAATGTCGATTGTTATAGCTGCAATCTGGTAGTAATGTTGAAACTTAGAAACTTTGCAAGGTGGATGATACGATGGCACATTCCAAACAGATCCAAAACTTGATTATATATATATCTGCAAATGGGAAAAGCACAAATATGAACGAAATAGCTAAATTTAACTGTTAGGATACATAATAAGCAAGGAAAGTGGGACAGGTACCTAAAGGTTGTTAGGATGCCTAATTTCGATCGATTTTAAAACCAAATCTTATTTCTAGTTAAATCTGAATTTCTACATATCAGATACTGAGGCATTCAAGGTACATTAGCGTAACGCAGTCATTTTACTAACTTATGAAATTTAAAACAAGTTAGGCAATCAAAGGGCGAGAAATAGTACTCACTCAGAACATAGGGATCGGTAAAATTCAATTATGGACTACAACTTAAGTTTGATTAAATAAGTTTTCCAAAAGTCACTAAGTTTTGTTTCATATTCTTTAGTATCTTCTACAGACTCAAAAATCGAATAAACAAAAATGTGGCTGAGTACCTATTTAAAAACTAATAGAAATGTTTGAAGTTTTAGTTTTAAAAATAAGGTAAGTATAAATTTATGCCTACCTTAAACACTTGCAAAAACTAGGTAACTGAAAAATATTTCATTTAAACACGAATCACACTCATGCAGAATATTTTTAAACGGCTAAAAACTGCCACATGCTGCACAATGACGAATATAGTTTATTACAATTAAAATTATTTATAATAAAAAATAAAGATAAAATTCAATTTGATAACCTTCCGTCTTTGCAGGTTTTGGAAAACCCAATAGATTTGCGAACTTCCCAGAGATAAATTCTTAAAATAACTAATAATAACTCGATTATAAAATTACAAACAAACATATATTTACAGTAGTTCGAGATAGCTAAAACCAGAATTTACAGTAACAGAGTGAATAAATTCAATTTCAACTAAAATCAAATCACATTAGGTCAAATAATTGTTATCGCTTCCAAATATTATTGCGTTCTCTAAAATTAAGTTTACTGATTGTAATGTGTATCCTGGTTTCTAATTCAATTTCGTTTGACATGAATACTTTGTTGAATAACAGTTTTAGATTAAAACAATTACATATAATTAGAGAAATTAAAAAACAGGAAATGATACCCCCTCGTTATCTTTAATTGGTTTGGAAGGACATATTTATTAAGAACGCCCCAATTTCCATAAAGGTTTAGCAGATAATAGCTTGAAGGGATATTGGTGGAGCAATGCGGATATGCGCTGTCACTCGAGGTCATTGCGGTCCGATCGGCTGGGTGTTCGAACCTCGACTGAGGCTACCGTATTTTACGTAGTTAAGTTTAGGGTGCATGTTGCATGAATGGCTAGTATGTAAGTTACGCCCGCACACCCTCAAGTAATGCGAAAGGCGGTTCCGTGGGGGTTTGGTCGTAGTACAAATGAATGAGAAACAAAGAGATAATAGCTTGACATAAACAAAAACTTACCTTTAGGAACACGATCAACTGGAATGCATATATAATTTTTTTATACGAAGTACCTATCTCTGTAATAATATTGTACTATTCATAGCTAAACTCTGATTATTAGTAGGAAAAAACCCAATATTTGTTAGTAATCAGTTAGGCTATATGAACATAAACTGTGCACATAAAATTAAGCCAAACTGTTTTATGATGTAGGAGGTATAGATAAGCCCACTTCAGTTAAACGATATCTTTGATCGTTTTTAAACAAACTAAAATCTTACTTGCTTACTAAATTCCATTCTTATTTAGTTAAATACGTTTTTCCCGAAGACACACTTGCATTTTATGTAATTTCTGTTTTAATCGAGGTGAATCACCGTTTGTTGTTTTTTTTGTCTTTTATATGTTTTAAGTGTTCCGAATGAAATTTAACATGTTGATGTAAAAACTATCCGCACTTTTCTGTATCAAACACATGAAACGACCGATACGGCACAAATGTATGTTATTGCGTTGATATAAAACGGTTATCTTTTTAGAAATGTATAGTTTGGGTTCCATATCGCGTTACAAATATTGCATACATTAATTAGCATTCAGTAAATTTCGAGTTTGCATCGTTTAAAATTGCAATTAGGGATTTTAGAATCTTAGCACAGTGAATTGTATATACTGTCTGTACATACACAGCGTATCCGCCATAAGAGGGAGATACATGAAGTTCTTATAATCGGTGAAAGTTAAAGATGCAGAGAATGCTTTTTCAGTGTCTCAAGAATAACTTTATTTTGTTAATATCATGGAAATTCAACGTTTTGTAATAAATTTAGCTAGAAAGTTGGGAAGTGGGTCCTAGTAGTCTTTGAGATTCTGAACAATTCTTCTCAATTAACGAAATATCTCTCTCCTACCATTTGCGACTGTCCTCTACGAATCACGTTTACCTTGGACACACTCTATTGTAGGGGCCTGCATTTGCTATTTTGAATGTTTCCTTAGATGCATATTTTATTTCTAAATGTTACTTCTATGCAATTTTAATAATGCCTTCCAAAAAGCGCAGACCTCGCTGGTATTGGAAACAAACAGTTTCTTAGCATGTGTTTCTTGTAAGGTAAAGGGTGCGTCCTTTGGGATTATACCTAGTTTATGATGACAATTGAAATATAATGCAGTAACATTCATATACAATTAATGGAATTATAGAATACCTATTTACTGGTAATTCTAATTTATATTTCCATATTTATAATATTCCTTTCCAACATTTGTGATTCAGGTATTTCAGATACATATATTTCAGCTAATAAAATGACGTTGTAGTATGATCTTAGATGACGTGTAAAGATATCCCATTACTGCTGTCAAAAGCTCAGTCTGCTGCGGTGTTAACTAAGTTATTAAGTCTATGCTCTAAATTAATTATTTTAAATGAAGGATTATTAGCTTCATAATTCGGAAAACTTAAAATTCGTTTTCATTCTAAAATTTGGCACCACCTTCAACGTGTTTTCACCACTCACTTTTTGTTCTATAAAAGTAAAAGTTATTTGACATTAAGAGATTATCCTTGATCTAACTGTAGAAAGCATAGGTCATTTACAGATTTCTTAGCCTTTCACCTCGCCCGACGATTTTAGGTATCTCAGCTGTTTACTACTGATTGTGCTTTTAGGTAACCCAGCTGCAGCTTCAGCTTTTTTTTTACCGTATACCTTGTCCAGCGCTTTGAGGTTTCTCGGCTGCTTATGGACTTTCTTGAACTGATTGCGCGTTGACGTAACTCGGATGTAGCTGCAGTTTTCCTTAACCCTTTATATTGCCAAGGGATTTGAGGTATTTCTGCCCACAAGCATTCCCCTGCTGGTTGCTCTTTAAAGTATCGTAGCTGCAGCTGCCGTTCTCCTTAAACCTTTACCTTTATGGCTCAATGTTTCTCGGCTCCATAACTATCATTTAAAAAAAAGTCTTCTTAATTGAGGTTAGCATACTATCTTGTCTAAGGTTCTTGCGGTTTCTTAGCGTGAACTGGGATTATTTGCATTGTTTGCAGTTGTTATCTATTGTAATAAATGTAATACACCTCTATTGTATTTACCAATTCAACTCAGTCGAACCTACCCAGCGATGAACAAAAATAAATAACAACAAGGTCTGCAACGTTGTACTATATTTATTGCATATAGATCCGTAACGCACAAACATATATTACTAAAGGGGACAACTTTATTCAAATTTATTGGTACCTAATTGAGCAAGTTACTATGATTTATTTATAAATGATGAAGCTAAGTTATATGCTATATTGCATGGTGAATATATATTACCTATGCCACTATTCCATAAACTAACAATGCATGGAATAGGCAGTAACATTATGACACGACTTTACTTTTCGGAAATATTTTTTTTATATATAAAATACAGGAGAAATAGAGCGAAATTCAGATTAGGCTGGTTAAGACTCCCTTCCAAAATAATAAATTATATGAGATGCGTAAGAGCAGATTACAAACAAAATATAATTTATAATAATAAGTAAATTTACAAGTATGTGCGACAATAACAAAACATAAAAGCAGAATTTACTTTCAAGGACCTTTAGAATGCAGAACCATTATGCAGCAAATCTTTAAGATAAACCTTAAATTTGTATTTGGGCATATTTTTAATGCGAACGGGCAATCTATTACACAGTTCATATGAGCATTTGAACCTTTCGATACAGTGATAGGTGGCGTAAGAAGTCCTTGGAATCTTAAATTTAAATTATGCGCATCCGTTGTTCTATAAGAAATTTTAATGTATAAATAAAGTGGAATTTGTTCAGTTAAATTGTATGATATAAGGAAGCAGTGCTTAAGAGGCGTCGATTTTGCATATTCAACCAAGAAAAATCTTTAAGTTTGTTGCTAATTCTTTGGTGTTTTCGAATTCCAAATATCAATCGCATACAGGCATTTTGAACACGTTGTATTTGGCTAATATCTAAACACGAGTATTACATTGTGTTACAGTAATTAACTTTTGATAACACAAGGGAGTTGCATAATAACGCTTAAATTTGTTTGCTGAACAAATGATGATATTTAATTATAATTTTAAAGGCAGTGTAAGAATTTCTAATGCACTTCCATATATATTCGTTAAACCGCAGCTTGTGATATATAATTTATCACAAACTTGTTACTGAATCATGTAGAGGTGTGATTTAATTATCAAGTCTGATTTTTACATGGTCCAAAACTTTTAATCTAACATTCTTTTTGCTAAATAAGATAACCATTGATATGTTTGACTTAAGATGTAAACCATAATATTTTGAAATATCGTGTATACGCTGCAGTTCAGCATTGATTAAGAACAGGCATTTCGAAAGATAGATTAAGTTGCTTATCGTCTACATAAAGATGATATCTACAATCACGAAGCACGTATGGGAAGGTAGGAGTATATATCGAAAATAACATAGATCCTGAGATTGATCCTTGAGGTACACCTTTGCTAACAAAAGAGCATTGAGATGTCCTACTATGTAATAGAACTGCCTGTTGTCAATTACTTAGATAACTAGAAGGAAGTTTAATTGCTATTTGAGATAAGCCAGCGTAATACAAAATTGACAGAATAATTTGATGACCCAAAGTGTCAAAGGTTTTTGAAAAATTAATATTGGAACTGTTAACAAATCGCGGTCAGTAGCTCTAACGTCATCAGTAATATTATGTAGAGCGGTATAGCAACTATGTCCAGGTTTAAAGCTCCTATGGGTATATTGGTCTAGTTTGGTTGATGTAACAGGGGACAGCGTAGCTGACATTCAACAACTTTTTCTAAAATTTTTGCTAAAGTGGTGACATACTTATCGGGCGTAAATCTTTATAATCTGGCGGAGTTGAAGTTTTTGGCAAAGGAGTTACAAGGATCTATTGCATAGCGGACTACTGCGGACGCCAGTCAAACGATATTCGTAGTTCAGCACAATCCGCGCTGGTCAATACTCGGATGGGTGGACAAGTATAATGGGATATGCAGCCGGTCATGCTTCGAAGGGTAAATTAAACCGTCGGTCCCAGTTGTTATACGTACATCCTTGACAATTGTAAACCATGAAGTGGAACTTCTCTTCTCTTTTCAACGAGTTAGGCTAGCCTGCTGCCCGGCATGCGTGCAAAGAGGGCTCATAGAACTCACTCCATTGTAGGTAATTAACAAGTATTGCACTATACACTGAAGCATAAGAAGAAGAGTTACATGGGCCTCTTTCCAGCAATTCCGAAGAACGGAATTTAACAAACAGTAGTCTATGACGAGTGTGATTACAGGAAGTAAAACGGGGACACACAATTTTATCATATCGATGCTAATGCTATCGGGTCTCATTGTTCTAGCCTTTATGCGTAAAATGATCTTGGCTATTTGATCTAGAGTTACTTCATGGAAGGTAAGTAACCTTGTCACAGTGTCAGTTAAATTGTTACTGTAATAAGATGTGGTTATTGGCTTCATCATTACAATTTATTTTAGGAGCAGAATTGATAAAGCAATTATTAATTTTGTCAACCTCTGATAACAGCAATGAATAGAATCCGATTTTAAATTTATGTTCAAATGCTCTAAATCTTTCCATAAAAAAAAATAATATTATTTTTAAACCATTGAGTAAAATATGCCTTTTTTCATTCTTTACAGTTAAAGTAGTTAAATTGCGCATTCCAATGCATGTACATCGAACAGTCACTAACCTAAAATTTAAAAATTTAAGATTAGTATCTATATTATCCAAGTCATATATATCTTTGAAGAATAATTCATAACTGAAGTGTTTAAACTGCCTGTAAGTTCTAGAAATATTATAATTCTTTATGCTATTAAATTTTAAATTACAAAAAATTAAACCATGGTGAGATACAGAATGCATACTAACAACACTTGAACTAACCACAAGTTCAGATGTAGTAGTCAAAATAAAATCGTTAAAATTTGTTAATAACACGTAGTGGCTCATTTATAAGTTGGGAATCCCTAAACTACCATGACAAGAGAGATAACTAGTTGTAATGTTATTTTAAAAATCAAGCAGATTGATATTGAAGTCAACAAAGTAAAAAATATGTTGTGCCATTAGAACAATTGTAGATAAAGTTTTGCCAAAGTTGTTGATAAATTCTAAGAGCACATTATCCGAACCAGGATGGTTATAAATAATACCACAAATAATTTTTTGATCACTTATCAGTGTATTGATCCACAAATGCTCAACTGTGTTGTCAGTTTGCATTAGAGAATCATTTATCTTCGACTTGATATTAAAAAAAAATCTACTCCCCTACTTCTCGTTATACAATCCCGACGCATAAATAAATATTCATCTATGTTAACTACTTGATCAGGTATGGGACTCGTTAGCCAAGATTTACTTATTGCTATTACATCATAATTGGTAGAAATTAGGTGGTTTTTTAAATATTAGAAATTTACTGTAAATGAAAGAAGTGCACTTTTATATACAGGGTGTTTCGGAATTGCACGGCACTATTTTATGGATGTGTTCTCCTGCACGAAATAATGGTAATTTAACAGGTCCGTTTCGATTCACCCATCGATTACCATATGTTATGTTTAAATAATCAGTGACAGTATGAGAAAAGTGAGCAGCGGCACCGTCATGCATAAACCACATCCCCTATCTATTGGCAATCGGAATGTATTCTAGAAGGTCATACAGATCATTTTGCAAAAAATACAAGTAAGATATTCCTGAAAGCCTTGTTGGTAAAAAGAAGGGGCCCATGAGATTGTCACCAAAATGGCCACACCAGACATTTAATGAAAATATATGTTGGTAATGCATACTAGCAGTCGTATGAGGGTTTTTTTCGTTCCAAGTATAGATGTTTCGAAAATTAGTAATACCATTTCTTGTAAAACATGATTCATCGGTAACCAGCAGGCAGCTCAGGAAGTTAGGATCTCGTGTGCATTGTCCAATTAACCATTGGCAGAAATTTCTACGCTTGTTATAATCTTCTGGTAACAGATCTCGTACAGGCGTAACGTGAAATGGATACAATTGTTGCTCAGGCAATGTTCGCCATACGCTTGTACATGATACATTGAAACGAAGTGACAATCTTCTGGTGCTAGTACTAGGAGATAAGTGAACAACAGTGAGTATCCCTTCTTCACGTTTGCATTTCGTCGAAATCTTTGCAGACCAGCGTTTATTGGTTCAGGCTTTAGCGTGCCAGTGTCCCTAAGACGTCTTTCAATGGATTCAAACGTTTTACGATTTGGTATCTTCCAGTGGGAAATGTTTCATGGTATCTTCGAACAGCAGCAGCGCCATTTTTACGTCTGTTTGTTCTGCGAAACTGAACAAATTTGTGGTGTCTCCCATGACAATAACAAATTGCAGAGTCTTCAAAGTACTATCAACTCACACGAAAATGCGCATGAACTAGTAAACAGATTACTTAATACTAAGCAACAGATTTAGTGACAGAAGTTTAATCAACTGTTAAAAAAATAAACGATATGCAATTGACGACTACTTGATTAACTTTGGACTTTTAGGTATTTATCTTTAACTTTCAATATCTCGGTAATAAATTAATTTGAGCCATATGTTTGTATGAACTTTATTTCGTGCTAGAGAACACATCCCTAAAATAGTGCCGTGCAATTCCGAAACACCCTGTATATATATATACAACAACTATTCTTAGGGTTCTGCTACAAAAAAAAGAAATAAAGTTCGACGAGGAAGAAAAGAAAATAGCTTTTAGCACTTTAGATCGCGACTGATGGAGGTACGGCCGGTGACTCGCGCAGAAAAATATTAATATTTATTACTATCGAGCATCGCCAATACAAAAAAAAAAATTTTTTTTTCTTACCGCCTTGAATAACGAATACTTTGCCGCCATAACTCCAAACATTCTTCATTCCATATTTGTATGCTGCCTGTTTAAGTATTTTATGCATTTTAGTAGTAAGATTTCCGTAATTACCACACCACTACATTTTAAATTTTTTTGTGTTGGAATACAAGGTCACCTGTTTTATACGAAACAAACTTTGCAATCACTGCTCTTTTGCCACCATGCACACAACCAATACGCTGACAACGGTCGATTTCTATATCTGAAATTAGCAGATCGAATTTATAATAGACCACATGCAGCATCTTGCCTTCGACATCTTTTTCAACTTTATCTTCTTTAACGCCGAAAATGCAAACACTATTTCGTCGGGAATATTGTTCTAAATTATTAATTTTGTCTTCTACCGTTCCTATTTTCTTCACATAAAGCATTTACGGCATTTGCTGCTCGCTGCAAATGTATTGCATGCTCTTCCAGCTTACTGTTCAGCTGCTCCAACAAAAATTCAGATAACTTATTCGTACGTTATTTAAAGATTCATCTTGTTGAAACACGACCCTCACATTTTCACCAATTAACTGCTGATACCATTTCGATTATAGTTTTTGGCGCAGATTAGCAAGTATAACTATTTTAATTTCACTAAACAACCTGGTCGTCATCGCCGTACACAGGCACGGACGGTTCATTGAATATCGAAAATAATTTATTCTCCTTTTCTTCTGTCATCAGTGCTGAAAATCTATTTTGACGTCTGTTTGCAGAAGAGAGGTCAGCTGCCAATTCATTTCAAATGAGTAGATCAACACGCACGAGGAAAAGAAAAGATTACGACTCGACCCTCCATCATCTGATATATCATTTACCGGACCTACTAAGATTTGAAATAATCTAATCAAAAAATCGCTGAACACAAAGAAGCGTTCTATCACAATCAGACAACAATTGGAAAAATCCTCGAATAGTTGCAACAAAAACTAGGATTGATTAAGGCTAATTCGTGTTTCTGAGTGCTTGCGTTACATTCGTATCTTTTCTGTATTGACAGATAGATAAATCATCCATATTTTCTCTACAAATTGACGCACCCTGAGTTGGAGAAGTGGCCATATTTCTCGTGGCTGAGATGTTATGAACATCACGTTTTTGGATGTTATCCCCAATTATATTTAGTTTGATGATTTTTTAGGAGTCTTTTATGCGAGACCGTTTTAATATATTCCTCAATACAGAACATACACAAAAGTAATAAGGAATTCTTATTTAATAAACGTTGAATATTTACGTTTTAGAGAAGAGTATGTCATTACAAGCAATGCTGTTTAATGATGTAAAGTTTTAATTCGAGTGAATATATCTCCCGCGCTAAGTATGTACGCCAACGCTATTATGAAGTAATAATCGTTTAAAATTAAATTTGCGACCTATTTGGCAAGCTGCAGTTGTGTTTGTTGGGGCCAAAGTCAATACACACACAATACAATCTTATTATCATAATGCTACAAAGAATGAAAGTGGCGAATGGCAATATTCATTCCAAACCTGTTTGATAGAATTTCAACAGGGTTATCCAAATGAGGCTGTAAACTTCACTTATATCAATTTTTATCAAACTGTCAAGGCTGTTGCGAATAACTTTAGAGAAAGTGGAAGCGTTAAATGAAAAAGGGATCGGGAAGACCTGTGAAAAGAACTGCATAAGTTATTGATAATGTTAAGGATATCATGGAATAAACTCCGATCAGAAAACTAAGCTAAAAACATGTCGAACTTGTCGAACAATACAAAAAAATTGAGCATTCTTCCAAACAAAATGCAAATGGTTCATCAACTGTTACTGCGTGATTTTCAACCTTTTTTTTAAATTCATTCATACTACCGTCCCCCCCCCCCGGAATCGCTTTCGCATTATTTCTAGGGGGTGCGGGCGTCCCTTACACACTAAACATTCATGCAACATGCACCCTAAATTTAACTAAGCGAAATGCGGTCGCCTCAGCTGGGATTCGAACGCCCCAGCGGATTGACTACATTACGCTGTGACCTCGAGTGGCAACGCGTTCCCGCACTGCTCCACCGAGGCCCCGCGTGATTTCCAACCTAGAACAGATTATTGTCACTAATTCTTAAACAACATAAATAATAATGACATACTGAATCTTACTTGTTTCAGCGATGAAGCCTGGTTTCACCTCAATGGGTATCTTACCAACCAAAATATGAGAATACGATAATTCGCATATGTTTGAGGAAACACAACACATCCACAAAATATTGGTTTATGGGTCGCTGTTTCGAGAGGACGACTGGTTAACTAGTTTTCTGCAGAAAATATAAATGTCGATTATTATCTTCAGAATATCTTACTCCATTCTTCAATGAGTTTCATGATGATGAAATTAAAAATGGCTACTGCCAGCAGGACAACGCCACAGCACAGACTTCTAATCGTGTCATACAATTTTTACATGAATTTTATGATTGTTAGACATTCGCTTCCACCAAAGTCACCTGGTCTTACAGTTCCAGACTTCTTTCTATACCTTTATATAAAAAATCAATATTTTAGTAATAGACCACAAAATTTAGAAGATTTATAACCTGCTGTTTTACAAAAGTTAGATAAACTTACCCCTGACACTTTGGTGAATGTGTTTGACAATCTTAAGAGAATAGTGCATTTATGTTTAGAAAACAGCAGACAACGTTTTTAACAACTTCCGTAAAATCATTTATTTACTTTGTTCTATAAATGTGTATTCAACAATTTTATTTCAAATAAACGTTTATTTACACAACCCACAACTGTACAACTTTAGTACTTCGGCTACAGGGGCCACAAAACACTTGAGACGGCAATGTAACTAAAAGTATAGGCAAACACTGACAAAATAAAGTGTTAATTTTAAATTTCTATAGAGTAATTGAATAATTAATATCCTAATAACATTTGAATTGTAAACGGTGAATTATTGATGTGTGGCAGTTAAAAATATTTATAATGTTTACATCTTTATCATTACAGATTAATCTAGGAAAAGCCTTAAAATTCCAAGGGGTATTTTTGTACATGTAAATTAATATAAACTCGTAAAAAAATTCTACATGCATTCTACAAGATTCTATTATTTGGTCAGGTTTTCGTTTCTCTTTTAGTTTATTAAATACTTCAATATTCTTGTAGTGTGATCCTTGTTTCCTGAATGGATGAAACACGAAACTAAATTACTTTGGATAAATAAATTACGAAGAACCTACATTGACCCTAAGGTAATATACAATACTGGTGCTATCCTGTATACACTTTCTGTTGCCGATTTTTCGTTTTCGTCGTTTCTACAATTTCTCTCGTCGCCGCAACACAACCGCAGATAACTCCCCAGATAATTTCATACATACGGGCGTACTAGACCTTTTCCTCCCATGATTCAACAATTCGATTGTCCTATTCTAAATTTCAACCGTTTCGCGTATACGATTTTGTCCTCGGGTCCATCAATAATAATTAGTAGGCCCGTCACGTCAGGTACACAAAGCGTCTGCTTATATGGTTTCCTGTTTCCTCCCTAAGGACTCTTCACGGTGTCTACATCAGCACCTATAAGTGACAATTCCGAGTTGTCCGCATCCATAATTCTATTGCGAGTGCCGCCGCCAAAATTCTAGAAGGTTACGGTTAAGGGTGGTTTGGGGTGCGACGCGATAGGTAATGGAATGGTGCGGGAGAACGAAACTTTCGAAGACGTTTTCGTGAAGTGCGGACCTCGAGCTGCGGTTGCTATCGCCGTAGAACTATTGATCGGAAATAACGCATTGATCATGCGACATGACATCTCCAGGGGCTGTTGGACGCTTCATGGCTTGCTTGGTTTTGCTTGTGGGTTGACTAAAGCTTTGACTTTTTTATGAGGGTAATTCAAATTTGATGGGAGTTTCGCTGTGTGTTCCGTCAAGTTTGAAAGTTTTGGGGCATTGAGTAGTTCTAAGAATGGAAAAGTTTGAGCAAAACTACGTTACATTGCGGTTGTATCAAGGTTAACTCTATAAAAGAATAACACAATTAATTTTGAATCTTTGTAGGAATTCGAAATTAGTAATGTAAAATATAATACAGTATCATTAACATAATATTTCACAAGAGCTGGCAGCACAAAACAAAGCGTAAGTGTTTACTCAAACCCTACAGTTTATATAATTTACTACAATTACATTACAATTATTAAAATATACAGAGTTGGTACATAGTGTACATAGCTGGTATAATTATTTATTACTGTAAACGTATAATATTTACTTCCGAATGTATAACTCAATATACAGGGTGTCTCAGAAACAATGGGCTAGCGTTTAGTCATAGATTCTTTAGGTTAAAATAAACCGATTAAACTTAATATACCTAGGTAGAAAGAGTACCTTATTTTGGTATTTTTTAATTCTTTTTCAGACAATAACATAAAAATTTTAAAACTTTCTACTAATAACAAAGTTAGAGCTAAAATAAAATTTCAGTGGTAGGTTAAGTGCCTCTTACGGTCAAGTCTGGTTAATGAAAATAATTCTGTCACTGTATTGCATAATGGTAAGTATGTATGTCACATTTCAAAGATATATCTTTAGATTTGTGGAAAATACAATAAAAAGAAAAAATTAAAAATTTGACTTTAAGGCCCTATAACTTCTTAACAAAGGACTTTCTACCTAGGTATATTAAGTTTAATCGGTTTATTTTTACCCGAAGAATCTATGACTAAACGCTGGCCCATTCTTTCTGAGACACCCTGTATACAGAGCTTGTAATCTTTCTGTGTGTTTCTTATAGTCTTTCGCGTTTGCTAAAATTGGACTTTTGGATTGCGTGATAAACCTTGATGGACTTATTACAAGTATTTTTGGGATGTTTAAGAAATAAAGCTGACATTTTGACTTTATATCACACAATATTCAATTTCAATAAAAAGTTGTGTTTAAGACTATAAGTGCGTGTATTTAAAAGAATTCGCATTTGAACATGTACTAAATTTTTAGAACTAATTGCTAATCTAACTCTTAAATATTTGCTAATTCCCAAAAACGTGCTTTTGTTGTAGGAAAAATGTATGGTATGCCTAATCGTCATTTTTTATTATATCTGACAGGGCCTGCTTATTAAATAAATTTCATATTAAATGTTGATATTTTTTAGATGTGGGCTAAAAACTTTAATCTCGTGATAGCTATGTACCCTTACGACAAGCCGTGCAGCTGTATTATATATTTTGGAAGGTATTGTAAAGAATTCGTATAACATTGACCTTTACAAGGCCTAAAAGACTTTAAGAAGCTTATACGGCAAACGCAATATATGTGTATGTTGAGTTACGTTTTTAAAAGGAAATATTTTGTGTGAGATGAAAAATAACTGCCATGAATAATTAAATCATAGTAATCAATTTGTTAATTATTCTTGCCTTACTTCGGTGAAATTTACATTTATATTTTAATTGTAATAGTAGCCACAATTTCAACAGCTTTTAGAATGCTATTTTGCATGTAGAAATACATATAAAGCACGAAAAGTAATTAAAACCTGTTGAAATTGTGACACATATTATTAAAATACAGCAATAAATGTTGCAAACTGTGAGTCTCACTTTGTTTTCCGCGGTCAAGGTTTGTCAAAAACGTTCTCGAACATACTGTAAATTAAGCATCAAGTAATCCTTACAGGTTAAACTACATATTCAAGGCTTTAAACAATATAGATACCTGCAGTTATAAGTTAATTTTTTTTATAAGATAAATGCTTTGTTGAGAAACCAGTTATTTTATAGAAGAAAAGTTGTTCTGTAGTTACATACTATTTTTGATATAGAGGGTCATATAAAAATGTAAAAGTAGATATTAGACGTTTCTTGGAATGTTGTCGTTTTATGCTAATTGTAACTACATTTAATGTGTTTTCTATTTATGCAGCACTTAAACGGTTTGAGATGCAGCATAAACTAAAACGTTTATAAATTAATATTAATTTTTTTTGGTGTCACTTAAAACGATTTTTTTGCTTTTGAATCGGAGTAAGTATGTTTGCAGCCAGCATAATGATTTTTCCCGAAAAAAAAAAAACAAGAAAAGTACAAGAGTGATGTGTATTATCAATCAAGTTTATTCAAAATCGCAACAAATTAATCCCTTGAGCTTTTTGCCAGTATCAAGGATATTTTATTTTAAAATTTTGCTTTAGTAACGAGATATCCGAAACGAAGCAAAGGACAAACAGATCGTAATTTTAAATTAAATTCTCAAACTGCTGTCAGCTTGTAGATACGCAACCCTCTAATCAGGATTAAAATGTCGTACATGACTTACCAGTATCGCAATTTCAGAGAATGCTTTATAGTCTTTGTCAAAGTGAGTTTTTAGCGCTTCCAAGTTGTTATGTATGTTTACGTATGTGCAATCCACTGCTAATTAAAGACACATGTATTCCGATTTCCTATGGAAATGTATTTTAAGCAGTGATGAACTGTATAGCCGAAACTATTTATAATTGTATAAGAAAACTATTGCTTCCAATAGATAGGTCTCATAAAGGGGTAAAATAAATAATGTTTCTCAATCAGCTAAAATACGCGGACAAGATCAGCGTACTAAAATTGATCAGCTACTACTTGGTACCGAATGAAGTGACTGGGTTCTAATAACACATAACAATTTATGAACCGTCTGTATATACCGCTCATACCTTTATGCTCGAATTGTTCTATTTGAATTTAATACGCGAAAAATAAATGTCGCGTAAATAATCTCCCTGATCTGCACGTTTATATTTATATGCCCTAGAATTTGTATAGCAAGGGTTTCTGCGTTATTTGGTTACGATTTTTAATATTTTGTGGTATAACATTTTATATAAAGTTAATAACTGCTAGGATATAACGGGTAGGTGTCCATTAACGTGAAAATGACACATCATTTGTGAGCGAAAATTAAGTTGGAATTTCACAGACTTTTAACATTTTAGCTCAAACACGCGCTGCGTGGGTAGCTTTTTTAAAGGTATTTCTAATATTAAATCGTATTTGTATAACGAAAATTCCAATATAAATTGGTGGGGAGAATTATTAAATTAAAATTGAAGATTAAAAAATGAACATAAATTGTGGGTGTAAAAAGAACCAAGAATATGCAACCTGTTTTATTTAGGTTATGAATTACATAATTGAAATCGCTTCTTTTGCGTTCCTGTAGTTTCTCCTGGAAACATATGGTGGCCATGGACGTTTCAGTAACAGTACAGGAATTTTATTGCAACATAGTCAACCTGCGTACTACTTGCACTTTATTAATTTATCTCTTCACTAAGTATCTTGCTGGGTTGAGTCGAGTTATTCCATACCATATAATACAGCATATTACGGTGAGAGTGTAGTACATGCTTTTATGGAACTTCACCTCAAACCGCTGTAAAATGTAAAAACCTGAACGACAGCGTAAGTTTGCTTAACTGAATTAGATCCAGGTAAAGAATGTGCAGCTAACTCTTAAATATTGTTTATCACTGATAAGCGATTTGTACAACAAAAGACAGATTACGTTATGATTAACAGGTACGTGGGATCTTCAAAGCAATTTTGAGTAGAAGTTTTACAACAATGGTGTCCATAAGAGCTTGTAATCTCACCGTCTCTTTGCTGTTTTTTATTTAAGGCTATTTGTTTCACTTTACCCCACGTTAAATTTTGAGCACTATATGCACTAGTTAGCTTCGTGCGCAAGGTGTCGTTGGTCGGCCCTGTTTTCTGTTCCTTCTGGCGGTGTTTCGTAATGGTTGTTTAGTTATGTCTGTGATGGGATTCCTCCGTCGTATTTTTATGGGTGCTGCTACTGATTATTGTCCGGTAATATTCCATAGTTGTAGATTTGATATAAGATTAGGACAGGACATTTTTATGATCCTTCATACGCATTTATTTATAAATGTATAAATTACCTTTAGACGATGTTTACTAGCAACCCATGTCTGGCATTCATATAGAAGCACACGTGTTGCGTTGCAATTGCATATTCTTCTTCTTTGACAGTCGGTTTGCTGTTTATGTTTGTGTATATGATTTGCGCTTTATTTATCCAGATTTTTATATATGTTTTGCATATCCCTTGACCATCTAGTATAGTTCCTAGGTACGTCATATTATTGACATCCTGGAATTTACTTCCATCTGCGACTTCTTGCATGCCTTTTGCTTTTTTTCATAATTTATATGTCTTCTCTGCGTGTATTTCCAACTTAATTGTATATACGAAGGTGGTTCATTATTTATTGTCCCTAATATAGAAACAAATAACTTAAACATTTGAAGCAACTTTATTTTTCAACATAATTCCCTAAACAATTAACACACCTAGTATAACGATGATGCAGAGCTTGAATGCATTTAGAAAAAACTCTTTGTCCTGCACTACAAACCACTCATTCACAGCAGCCACAACTTTTTCCTCGTCCGAAAAATGAGATCCCGAAGCTCTTATTTTAATTTGGGGAACAGGTGAAAGTCACGGGGGGCCAGATCTGGCGAATAGGGCGGTTGTCCTAAAATTTCAAATTCGGCATTGGAGATAGAAGCCATAGAAACACAGTTCTTGTTAGCGGGAGCGTTGTCTTAGTGGAACAAAACGACGCGTTTTAATTTTTCACGCAATTTTTGCTTTATAGCTCAGGAACTTTTGGTATGAGTTTTGCGTAATAGCCTCCCGTTATTGTGTGGCCACGTGGTAAATAATCAATAAGAACTCCCTCAGAATCCCAAAACATTGTTGCCATTATCTTTCCGGCTGATAAAGTCATACAAAAACCTCGATGCCGCCATGCCATATTCTGCCGTTTTAACTCTGGATCACAGTGATAAATCCAAGTTTCATCTACAGTTACAAACCTTTTCAAAAATCCATCCAAATCTGTGTCCATTAATCTCAAATTGCTCGCAGCAGTGAGAAATCTTGCCCGCTTCTGAGCAGATGACAACATTTTCGGAATCCATCGTGCGCAGACGTTTTTCAGACCCAAAAGTTTCTCAACGCTTCCAATGGAAAAGCCATATGTCTTAGCAATACATTTGATCGTAATTCTCCGCACGCTCAGTACCATATCATAGACCAATTCAATATTTTCTTGAATGACAACAGTTTTTGGTGGTACATCACCTGGTGCATGTTAACACGACTTCCTTCCTAATGTTAAATCCAGGCACCAATTTCTAATTACTTGATATGGCGGCGTAGAATTACCCAACATTTCGTACATGTCATTATAATTTTCCTGTGTGATAAACGCTTCTTAAAAAGGTATTTCATCACAGCCCTTGTCTCGAATTTTTCCATTTCAACAAAATCTGCAGCACCACAGTAATATTAAATGTATAGCTTATACACATAAGAAGGCATGTATTAATATCAATGACTGCCGTTTCTAGGAAAAAATTATTCTACCGAGGGACAATAATTGATGATCCATCCACTTGTTGATATCTTTAGTCAATTAACCTTTGCTTGCAAATGGATTCTTATTTCTATAATTATGCAGTGATCGTGTGCATACTCTAAATGTTCTAAGTATAGTCCAAATTTCTATACTATTATTCTCTCTTGTTTTCTTTTATTTTTGTAATGATACAGGACATGAATATAAGGAATAATAACCAAAGATAGGGTACAGCCTTGACCCCCAAATTTCTATTGAAGCAACAACAAATGGTACATTGGTACTGTTTGAATATTAAAAAACTTTTCTTTATTTTACTTATGATTTATTTCACTTTGTAATGTAACATTTTTGATGCTTATTCGGTGAACGTGTTGTCGCCACTTGTGCGGCAACATGCTGAGTGGTGGAAAAATTCCACCCGACCCTTGAGGGATGACTCGCTCGAAAAACAGGCGAGCACCCCACGAACTTTATTTGAACTCTCCCAAACTGGCGGGATATTTAACATTTAACATAACCCCCCACTTTGAGAGACTAAGCTATCAAAACAAACAAGCTAATATTATATTGTATAACAAATTTAAATTTGACTTAAAATGATCTTAATGAACATTAATACAGAAATTAATTAGAAACTATTCTAACGATATGAGGCCCTGTAAATATAGTGTTATTCAATGGGCAATACACACACCTTTGCGATAGCACGCTTACAGACACCATTTCCGCACTTCACTGTCACCACTCTGATAATACCATCAGAGCCAGGATAAGTTGAGATGATTCGCCCTAGATGCCACTTCAAAGGGGGCGTGTTCTCCTCCTTAAGGAGAACCAGAGTTCCTGGAGTTACTACAGCCGATTTATCGGCCTTCCACTTTGACCGTGCCTGTAGTTCCCCAAGATATTCTTTCGACCATCTTTTCCAAAGGTGCTGAGTGATCTGCTGGGCACGTTGGTAATTGGAGAGCCTACCTTCCTTGATACCAACTAGATCATGTTGCGGTATATCCAGAAGACTTCTCCCAATCAGAAAGTGTGCAGGGGTAAGAGGAGAGAGGTCATTTGGATCACAAGACAAGGGGCACAAAGGTCGGGAATTTATAACGGCTTCTATTTGAGTCATAGCGGTATACAATTCCTCGTAAGTTAATAGCGCATTGCCAACCACACGTTTCAGGTGATATTTCACATTTTTTACTCCAGCCTCCCATAGGCCCCCAAAATGGGGCGACCGCGGAGGGATAAAATGCCAAGAAATGCCCTGGGAAGTCACGGAATTTTCAATGTCGGATTTATTATCAGTTAAAAATTTTTTGATTTCCGCGTAAGCGCCTACAAAGTTAGTGCCATTATCAGAGTAGATCTTGGCGGGCTTGCCTCTCCTGGCAGCAAAACGCCGCAAGGCCGCTAAAAATGACTCGGTAGTTAGATCGTTAACCAATTCTAAATGCAACGCCTTAGTGACAAAACAAACAAATAGGCAAATATATGACTTCGTAGTCTTGCAACCTCGACCTTTGCGATCTTTAATCAAAATCGGACCACAATAGTCCACACCACAGACATTAAAGGGGGGGGACTGCGAAACGCGGTCTTTAGGTAGGGAGCCCATTAAGTGAGTTTCAACTTTGGGATTTGCGCGGAAGCAAACAACGCAATTGTGCACCACCTTTCTTATAGTATTTCTGGCGCTTATAGGCCAATAAGTTTCTCGTAGGGCAGCTAGTAGGCTTTGAGGACCTGCATGTAACATTAACTCATGCTGATACTTGATTATTAAAATAGTTAACTTATTTCTTGCCGGAAGAATTATAGGGTGTTTCTTGTTATTGTTAAAACTTGAATTTCGTAGCCTACCACCGATTCTCAATATACCATCTTGATCGATAAATGGGTTTAACGTGAGTAACTTACTCTTAGTATTAATCGATTTTTTTTTTGAAGGTCAGCTACTTCCCTTCCAAAATGTTCG
The DNA here is from genome assembly GCA_014611495.1 of Limonius californicus. NCBI lineage: Eukaryota > Metazoa > Arthropoda > Insecta > Coleoptera > Elateridae > Limonius > Limonius californicus. Next base: position 83,915 of record JABXWE010102375.1, read on the forward strand.
CGTTGGGCTAACCGTATTAAAATTTGAAGGGCGTGGTTTAATTCCTCTATGGTAAGCGTGCCAAATATGCGAAATCGCTTGGGCCGTAGTGAATTGTTTCTGAATCGCAAACAGTATGCTACGCATCTTTTGAGCCTCAACAGTGAGGAGAATCTGTCAACTATGCTGACTTCGTTGGTTGCAGCTGCTACCAAAGTAACTGTTGCTTGCTGACGAGCTTCTAATAATGTCGGAGGCGCCTTTACACAATGGTTTACATCTGATGGCCAATCGCCTACTGGCGAAGATAACCAGCTGGGCCCGTTCCACCAAAGAGCATAATTAATTAAATGCTTAGGGCTGACCCCGCGGGAAATCAAGTCCGCTGGATTGTCCGCTGAGCCTACGTGACGCCAGTAACTACCTGTCGTTAGTTCCTGAATTTCGGACACGCGGTTGGACACAAAAGTTTTTAGCAAGTTGGGAGATGTTTCGATCCATGCGAGAACGACCGTGGAGTCGGACCAGCAGAATATGTTTTCGAATTTAAGTTGCATGGCAGTGTAGATTTTTGATATAAGTTTGGCTAAAAGCAGCGCCCCGCACAGTTCTAACCTTGGTATCGATATGCTTTTAATGGGAGCAACCTTGGATTTGGCACACAATAACCTAACTAAAATTTTGCCCGATGCATCGATGCTTCGAAGATAAACGCACGCTCCATACGCGGCCTCGGAGGCGTCAGAAAATCCGTGCATTTCAATGCCTACATGATTTGGCAGGAGAACATGCCGCGAAATTCGGATGTCGGATAACAATAGCATTTCATTTTGAAATCGTAGCCATTTCGTGTGCAAATCGCTCGGTATCGACTCGTCCCAGGATAACTTACATTGCCATAATTGCTGTAAGATCATTTTTGGGATTATGATGCTTGGCGCCAGGAGGCCTAATGGATCGAATATTTTTGCCGTGCTGGCAGGGATAGAACGCTTCGTTGCGGACGTCGAGGATATATCTACGTTTATATTATAGCCCACGTAATCGGATGCCGGAAGCCATATCAGTCCTAGAGTTTTAGTGTTGTCGCGCTCCCCTAGCTGCAAAATAGTGGTATCACTTGATGCTGACAGACCCATCAAGGTTTTAGGCTCGTTGGATACCCATTTGCGGAGTTGAAAACAACCCTGTTTTAATATCGACGCAATTTCATCTCGAATGGTTAGGGCGTCCTCGATGGAATCTGTGCCCGTCAGCAGATCATCGACATAAAAGTCACTAAGAATAATTTGCGACGCTCGCGGGTAATTTTCAGCGTTTTCGATGCCTAACTGTTGCAACGCTCTGATAGCTAGGAATGACGCGGATGCAGTCCCATACGTCACGGTGTTAAGGGCGTAATCGTGTAATAAGTCAGAGGGGTTTTCCCTCCATACGATACGTTGCAGGTTTCTTTGATCTTTGTGAACAAGCACCTGTCGGTACATTTTAGCAATGTCCGAAGAGAGAACGTATTTGTGTTTCCGGAATCTTATCAAAATTGAAACCAAATCGTCCTGTATTACGGGACCTATCATCTGAATGTCATTTATAGATAATCCCCTACTTGTTTTGGCAGACCCATCAAACACGACACGTAACTTTGTAGTGATGCTGTCTTCCTTTAGCACGCCGTGATGGGGCAAATAATACGCGAGTTCGGTAGATTCGCGGTTCTGCAATTTGGTCATGTGTTCCATGCTTAAATATTCATTTATGAACGCAACATAAAGCCGCTTAAAGTTTGGGTTTTTCGCGAATTTACGCTCGAGCGCATAAAAACGTTTCACAGCTAATTCCCTGGATTCACCTAGTTGGTCAATATACCCCTTTAAAGGAATTGAAACCGAAAAACGACCGTCGGTACCGCGCGTAGTCGTGTGCATAAAATGCCTTTCGCAGTCCTTTTCTTCACGGGAATACGTCCTGCTACCTTGGCATTCTTCCAATTCCCAAAACTTGGCCAATTGGTCCTGAATGTCCAGACTTGAACTTAAACTGGCATTGCATTGAATGTGACTTGAAGCTTGCATAGGAAAACTAAGGGGGCCAGCTAGCACCCAACCTAACCTGGTTTTTTGCAAAGTTAGTTCGCCGTTGCCAAGTTTTATTTGCCCAATGCAGGTTAGATTCCAGAATATTTCAGAGCCTATGAGCAAATCAATTTTGTCAGAAACGTGAAAGGTTTTGTCCGCTAATTTTATATTTGGTGGAATATTCAAGTCTGTGGGATTGAATGAATTATTAGGAATATTTCCGGTTATTTTTGGTATTACAATACACGAGATACTTGCTGTATACCCATCGAAATTGGAACGCAGTGTTAGTTCTGCTTTATGGGATATTTTGGTTGCAATTTGGGTTATCCCAGTAACAGTTAATTGGATTTTAGTTTTTTGCAAACTCAACCGACTGCACAAATCCTCTGTAATAAAGTTTGATTGGCTTCCGCTGTCTAATAAGGCCCTACAGTTACTGTAAGAGGACTCGCCTTTTCCCTGTACGCGAACGACTGCAGTGGATAGTAGTACCTGACGCGTGAAGTTACTTAGAACGTGATTGCTTATTGTTACTGGCAGATTAAGATTTGCTAAACTTCTTGACGCGGCGTCGCTAGCTTGAGGGTTGTTTGGGGAAGACATGGGTTGCAAACTACCAACGGTGGCGATCTGCTGCGTGTTCAAATGCAACAGGGTGTGGTGCTTCCGCTTGCATTCCTTACATCTGGCTTGTGCCCGGCAATTTACATGGTAATGGGACGGTCGCAAACAATTAAGGCATAGCTTCCGGTTTTTAATCTCGGTAATCCTATCAGGTACAGCAAGGTTTTGAAATTCTTGGCATTGATATAAGCTGTGCGCCTGATTACAAAATGAACAGGAAGATGGCTTATTCAACGCGTCAGTTGTTGCCAGAAACGTATTTGATGAGTAGGAATTTTGTTTGTTCCCTTGTGGCTTGGCATTAATTGCCTTCGCGTTATTTGAGTGAGTTAGAGATAAAGTTTCCAAAAGCTCGCTTTTACCCTTTAAAAATGTTTTGAGATCGTCCATACTTGGGAACTCACCTTCGAATTTGTAGCCTTCCCATTCTCGCTTACTAACGGGATCAAGTTTGTTAACCACTAAGTAAATTAATAAGGTGTCCCAATGTTGAACTGGCTGATCTAGAGCCTGTAAAGACCTTAAATGTTTGGAGACGCCATCCAGTAACTGGCGCATTAAAGTATAAGATTCCTTTAACAAGCACGGTAAATTAAACAAAGATTTTATATGGTTGTGCACAATTAATCGCTTATTGTCATAACGCTCTAGCATTGCGCTCCACGCTATGGGGTAATTTGTATCACAGAGCGGCAGTGCTTCAATTATTTGAACTGCATCTCCTTTTAGAGAAGCCTTCAAGTATTGAAATTTTTGCATTTTGCTAAGATAGGCATTACCGTGTATCAAGGAATTGAAGGTATCGCGAAACTCTAACCAGTTCTCGTAATTTCCAGAGAAAACTGGTAAGTTGATCGTCGGTAACCTGATTTGATTTAATTGACTCGAGGAAGGGTCGAGACTGTTGCTTTGTGATAAACACGGTTGTGACGCTGCATTTGAATTGGTATTGGGATTAGCGTTTTGAATGAATTCTTGGGCCCTTGCTACATGCTTGAAATATAAATTTTCAAATGTATCCCGCTCTACAGCATTTGCACCTATGTCATTTTCACCGGTTTGCAAGCGCTCTATGTCGTATTGAACGAGATTAAATTCTTCCCGTAGTGGCTGAGTTGCCGCTAATCTTATTTCTAGTTGAGCAAGTACCGCTTTACTGGGGGTGGCTTGATCGCCCAATGAATCTAAATAATTTTGAAATCTAGTTAAGTGACCCTTAATGATTCCCCTTTTCCTAATATAGACGCTAACATCATCCATGATTATACGGCTTAGGAAGTGACTCAAATAAAGCAGTAATAAACCAGTATAAAGGTAATGGAAGTAGGAAATAATGCACACTTACTTTGGCGTTGAATGCTCGTGGGGTTGAGTCATCTACGTGTAACAGGCGAAAGTTGTTGAACACTTAAGCGTAGCGACGCGGTGATGCTGCGGCTGCGTAGTAGGTGATGACGCCGGAAATGGAGCTTGAGGGGTGACGCCGTGAATTCCAAAAGGCGATGATTTGATTCTGCGTTTTTTACGATACCTGGTTTCAATCGGAATGTAAATTGACGTGCTGGATGCTTTACAGGCCACGAATTTGATGATTTCGTTTGTATTTAACGATTTTCACTTGAATTAACGATTTTAACATCACGTGCTGCGACATGCAGGCCACGAGATTGAATATTTGCTTGATTTTCTTAATAATTGACGTGCCGTATGCGATACGGGCCACGAATTATGTCACTTGTTACACTGAACTACCGATAAGTGAAAAAACACGAGGTTGCATGCTTTTTCTAAGAGCTTGCATGCGTTTTCACTTTGTATTTCGAAGGCGCGTTAACAACACTTTCGTTTAATTATAATTATATTATCCGACTCTCGAAGGACCATGTTTGAATATTAAAAAACTTTTCTTTATTTTACTTATGATTTATTTCACTTTGTAATGTAACATTTTTGATGCTTATTCGGTGAACGTGTTGTCGCCACTTGTGCGGCAACATGCTGAGTGGTGGAAAAATTCCACCCGACCCTTGAGGGATGACTCGCTCGAAAAACAGGCGAGCACCCCACGAACTTTATTTGAACTCTCCCAAACTGGCGGGATATTTAACATTTAACAGGTACCATATTTGTCGTGCAATAATTAGCATTCTAATGAGTTTTTTAAGTATACCATATTTTGAATATTTCAACTCCATTTTATCAGAAGCCATAAGTCCACAAAGTCCTTATGAATTTCTTTATACCGCTTAGTCCTTTCATCTAATATTATCTATAGTGATTCTGTTTGGTCAACATACCATTTTTGAGGTGTAAAACGTCCTTAGTTAGTTCTTAGTAGTTGTTCAATCTCGCTATTCGTTCAGCCTGAGATTATCTTTGTTGAAGTGAAGATTTTGCCTATCTTTTCCACATTTTGAAAATCTTCATTATCCAACCTTCGGACAATTCCCTACGTAGTTGTTCTTAAGTCGAGATCCTATTAGGTAGACGACGTAATATTTCTGGATTTGTTTTAGAACCCGCTTTTAGTAAATCACTGAAAATACCATTCATTTTTACTTTCCCATACCTTATAGGTATAGGGTAAGTATTGAATTCATGAAAATTTTCGAAATCGAGATTTTAACGGAAATATCCGTTTTGGGTCTCTAGGAACCCAAAAAAAGGGGTTTTTAAAAAATGTCTGTCTGTGGGTGGGTATGTACGTATGTACGTATGTACGTACGTATGTACGTATGTGACGCTCCTACAGCCGAAAGTATTGCTCCGATTTTGATGCGCTTTGGAATGCGGGGGTGTATCGAAAATTCATCGAAAAATAAGCTTTTCAAAAAAATCCGAAACCGGAAGCGGAAGTTACGCATGTTTTTTTGGTATCACTTTTTTCGTGATTACAATTTTGAAACTTTTATCGCGGATAACGATAGAGGGTCATAAGACAAATCTGTTAGTTTTTTGCCGAACTAGCTAGCTTTAAACTGAAGGGCGCTATGATTTTTTGAAGATTTTGAGTTTAACGCCCAATTACTCGAAAACGGATGAATCGATTCAAATGATTTTTATTTTCTGAATAGTATATGAAGGGTAAAATGAGGTGATATAAAAAGTTTTTTTTTGAAAAATTATAAGGGGCCTAAATTACGAATTTTCAAAATTTTGGAAATTTTCAAAAAATTATTTCTCAAAAACTGCTCCAAGGAATTTTTTTAAATTTCATATGTCGATAGACCTCGCAAGGGGCTATCGATATGTTTTTTGAAGAACTCCGTAATTTTCCTGTGGCGCCCTCTACGAAGCTTGGAAGTTTGGAACTTCAAACTCCTTTAATTAATAAACGAAAAAAGATAGGAAGCTGGGGTTTTCACTGAATCGCTCAGTACGTAATGGAGCATATGAATATGCAAAGAAATATTACACTCGTGGATATATGTAAGCGCACCGGCCCCCTCCCCCCTCTTTTTTAGAAAAATATTTTTTTTTATTCTAACGGTTGTTATTTGTTTGCGTCAAAGAATCTTTTTCCGCGAAAATAAAAAAATCGATTTTTTATGCCCTACAAAATATAATTTCCAGGGACTTAGAAAATTTTACCTCGGTAGCAATAGCGATTGGTACTAGTTAGACCGCGTGACGGCCTAGCGGTACGGACAGCCCGGTTGGTTCAGAACCATTGCCATACTGTCGCGCTACATTCATTTCTTTAACCGGTATTACAACAACAAGTTATAAATTATTTATCAAAATTTTGTATTTAATACTTAATTTGATATATATAATTATTATTTGTAATAAAGATGATATGAACAGTTTCCAGTATGGGAAAGTCCAGGGAGGCAGTCGCGTCCACTTATTTGATATACTACATTAAAAATTTAACATAAAAAGTTGAAGAATATAAATAAAAATTCAAATTTTGTTGGATAATTGAGAAACAGTAATGGCGATTAAACAAACTGTGCCTGAAATAAGACTCTAAAAAACCTTTTACCACCAAAGTTACTATTCAGCTAATTATATTAATCAAAAATGGCTTCACACAACTCGCACAAACAAAATAGAATCAGTGTGCTAGTTAGCCTCATTGAAATCCTACATAAAATGTAAGGGGTATGTCTTGATAAATATATCTTAAAATCACTCTTGCATATGTTTGCTGTTAGACTAAGCATAACTCATTTATATATTTTTCATAACGTTATAACAGTACGGGGAAAGCAATTCTATATATTTCCTTAAGCTTATATCATACAAAAATAACAATATAAACGTACAAGCTCAAATATTAAGAATAACAAAATAAATCAATTAACACTAACTCATTTTAAGCATTTAGTGCTGGGAATAAAAATGTTTCCCAGTAAATGAATTTGAAACTGTTATTAATATAATATTCCATAACTATATTATCACACGTGAGAACAAAAAATAAGTTTTATTGCTTTCTTTTCTAAAGTATATTCCGTATATGGTATCCCCTGTTGACTAAGTTATTATGTTATAAATGTAACATGTATACGTTCAGATTTTGATAGCAGTTACCTTAATTTCAAGGTAAATAATTTAAGTTATTGGTCTAACACAGTTTATCTATCCTGCAATAAAAATGATAAGAAGTAATGACTTTTACAGAAGTGTAGGTGAAGTGTTAGTACCGTGGGATTGAATTAAACTCTTAGACAATATCACATTTGGCTTTTATTTGTAAAATGCGACATTTAGCACTTGTCGGGAGCAGTTTAATATACATTTTGCACGTTGTTTTTGCTGGAGTAAGTAAAACATAATCAGATGAGTCCCCTACACTACAATGTGTACCATAATATACATATATTTCTTTTTTAGTATGATGTCAATGGAGCAGTTATGGGCGAAAATGATATTTTTATGGAAGAATTCGATGGTAACCTGAAATATCAAGAATGTAAAGGATTAAAATCTACCATAAAACTAAACTCTTTAAAAGCAAATCCAAAACAGTTTTTTATACCTCAAAATGTGTCCCTCACAATTGATTTCAAACTGCTCAAAGATCTGCTACCACCTATTACGGTATAATGGGAATATTTCAATTTTAAATGCAAAGAAATATATGTTTACGTTTTTAATATGCTATAACTCTGAGTATGGTAATAATTATAATTTTTGCAGATAGAAATAAAAATTTCTAAGTCACTTCCTCTATTTGGTTATGTAAAAATTCCATGCATAGCCAATTATGGATCCTGTACATTTGAAAATGGATGTGATATATTAGAAACATACCCAAAAGATTCGTTTGCTTACCAAGTTGTGTGCCCATCCTGGTTAAGAGCTACGGGAATTGCATGCAAATGCCCTTTCAAGAAGGTAATTTAATATCAATAATTTTAATCTGATTACCGTATTTACAATTCTTTTTTTTTTCAATTTAGTGCTATCAGTTTACTTAAATATCCAGTCTTATTATTATGCCATTTAAAAGTAACCCATGATAATTCTATATTATTTCATTTACAAAATAGTTTACTTTATAAAAACATAATACTGCTTCAATTTCTTGAACATTTCTGCTAGGTGTATACGGTATTCTGTAATTATCAAACCTGTAGGGTGCCCCAAATTACAGGGGCGCGAAATACCTAGGGGCGGGGGCGAAGAAGTGGAAATAAAGGGAAAACTGCAAAACTTATTTATAATAGCAAAAGCATTTAATTAAACTATTTATTGACACAAAAACAATATAAAAACAAAAAGTAACATACAATCTAAAAATAAAATAATATACTCGTATACCGTGTGCCGACTTTGAATACGCTCCATAGGGAAAATACATGCGTTTGTGGAATTCTTCAAATTCCTGCTCCCCAAGTTTAAAAACGCACTCAAAGCAAGGTGTACACAGAAGAGACGTTAATTTTTCAGAGATTTTTACTATTTTTATAATACTAAATGAAATGATAAATTTGAAAAACATGGAAAAATTTTATGCATGTGGTGTACTAATATCGCCAAATTCGCAGCACGATTGCCGCCTGTATAACACAGTTGAATTTACAGAAATAAAAGAGTTTTCATAAATCAGAATAAAAAAAATAAAACAGAAGAAGAATTTTTCATAAAAAAACATAATTGCAAAAAAAAGTAGATGGTAGGATTCGAACTCCCGAAGATCGCATTACTAATCATAAGTTAGTCTTTTACCACTACACCACACTGACGGCAATCGCGCATCGGATTTAATGATATTACTACACTACATGTATACATTTTTTCAAAGTTTTTCAAATTTATCAGTTAATTTGGTATTATAAAAATTAAAACAATTTAATCTCTAGAAAATTAAAGTCTCTTCTACGTACATCCACCAGAAAAATGTGCTGTATCGAAATTCGTGAACAAAAGTAACTTCTCAAAACTTCTCTATGACGTCATAGTGCGAAAACAAAAGACGATCGAAAAGTGACAATTATCAGGAAAGATGCACTTATCAAAAATAAGGTTGACGTGGCCGAGGATTTCCAGTGAAAACCCTTCTAAAATGTTTTAACGAATTTATCCACTACTTTTATACGAAAGCGTTGTATACAGGGTGTTAATGAATTGCAGCGACAAACTTCTAGGGCTTGCAGAACACAACAAAGCAAACAATTTTTGTTAATAAATGTGTGGTCAAAAGTGTTTCCTTTGGAAAATAGAGCCTCTTAAAGAATCTTTAAGAAGTACCTGAAAATAAGCAAACCAAAATGCATTTTAAATTATTTTGTGTTTCCAACTGTCTTTTAAAATTTACTTGCTTTTCATGCTATCAGTTGCCGAAATTTTCGAACAAATAACACACAGTGCTCTTTCTTTATCATTTATTTCAGTCTTTGTTGTAAAACCGATATCTAAATATATTGCTGCAAACTGTCTTCATTTAAGTTTCGGGGTGATATTCTGTGAACCTGAATTTGTTGTCGTTGATTCTCTAGTTGTTAGATGGCCGCTTGCGTCTATTTAAAAGTATATCCATTTTTCCACAGTAAGAAAGTTTGTTCTGATACCGTGGATCATAGTCGTCGCGAGTAAAAGCAAAATAACGCCGACAATCAACTTGTCACTGTTGGCAGTGTTACTGCCGTCTTGCCATTTCAAGCTTTATTTATACTCGCAGCAACATTTCCAGAACATTCGAGACTTCTCTTGATGAAATCGTGAACGGTCCCAAAAGGCCAAAACCTATCAATGGTTTGTTCAGTGATTCCATACACGTGTGGAAAATAATAACGGGTCGTACGTCAGTAGAACAAAGAAGAGAGAGTCAATAACGAACACCTTGGCAATAATGACCTGACTTTGACTTGTGTATGTAGTCGATACACAGAGAGAACACTCACATGCCCATTTGGCAACTTGGTACAGAAAGAGAAAAGTGGGTTCACTCTTGTAATACGGCATTGTACAGTTTTCGAAAATGAAGAATAATTGCCACAGTTTCAAAATTATCACAAAAGTTGGCGTTGCATGTTTTTACATATATAATATCACCAATTCGTCCAATAACAGTTTGATAGAAATATGCACTGTAGTTGTTTAGTGAAACAGAATTAGATCTTCTCCAATAGTGTGGGGCTTTTAGCACACAGCTATTTTATACGTAAGGAGCTAGTAAAGTATTTACATTTACAGGCAAATTTTTTTAATGCTAGGTTTGCTTTTCAAAACGTTTTAGTTTGACAGCAAAGACCTCTCGAGATTGGGTAACATACTCCTTATGAAGCGATTCCAAAAGTCTTTCAAAGTTTATTCGGTTTCATGCTATCACAGTCATTGCGAATAAAAACAAAATAAGGACGACCATCGATTTTTCACTGTTGGTCACTGTATCAGTGTTACTGCCGTCCTGCCATTTCAAGCTATATTTACACCGGTAGAAACATTTCCAGAATATTCGAGCCTCCTCTTGATAAAATCGTAGATGTTCCCAAAAGGCCAATACGATTCAATAGTCTGTGCAGTGAACCCATACATGTGTGGAAACTAATAATGGGCCGTGCGTCAGTAGTCAACAGGCCATTGGCCTATACACAGAAGAAGAAGTTAATTCCTAGTTGCTTTTGTTTTGTTAAGTTTTATGGGTATTGTCAGTGTCTCAACACGAGAATTACAAGGGGGGGAAGCGCGGGCGAAGGGGAGCGCCACAAAAACTAATATTAAAAAATGGGGCGCACATGAACGAAAGTTGAGAAAGACTGAATAGAAATACAATAAATTGGATGAATGATAGCCTACTCCTAATTAACTAAAATTAAATTATGTACTTTTTCTAGGGTCACTACAAAGGTACAGATATTAAAGTTCCTATTGAAGAAACCATAGTTCCGAAATGGATAGCAACTGGAAATTACAAGGCAGTACTTTTAATACATGATTCTGAAAAAACGGCAGGCTGCTTTAAGTTTCAATTCAGATTAACTTAAATGTAAGTTTTCTTAGGAGCAATTACATTGTATTTTGCTCTCATTTTCATGATATTAATAAAGCATAATACGAATGATACTTACTGATACAATCTGATATGGCGAGTAATTTTTCCAAAAACATTGATTGATCAATTAACTTAAATCTAAAAATTACATAACTGCCTGAAATAGAAGAATAAAAAACTTTTATTTAGTAAATGATTAATTTCAAGAATATCACATTAAGATCTTCTTACTATATGTTCTATTAATAGCACTTAGCACATAATGAAAATGAACTAAAAGTGATTAAAAAAGTACCTACATAAAAACAGATAATAGGAATAAAGTTGGATTGTTTTTATTACATAATAAAACATTATTTTGTGAAATAATAGTTCTGTGATATTCAATTAATAATTCTAATTATTCTGTGGATTTTGATAAACAATAATTATTAAACATAATTACAAAAACTAGTAAACACATCAATTTTTAAATTTATTTTGAAACACGCCGTGAGAGCAATTTCATGCTCAACCGAATTGGTTATAAACAAAGATAATTCAAGAGGAAATTTTTAAATATTCTAAAAATGTTTTAAAAAATATATAATAACTAATTTTTTTTCAAGCTGTGACAGACTTATTTTACACTTTTTCATCTCTTCCTTTGTGTCTTCAAAAATATATTAATCAAAAATGTTTCTAAGGATGTTGATATAATTTCGTGATCTGATAAAGGACTCAACGGCCTACATAACTGTTCTTTTAAATTAATTTACAAAGCTTGTTCCGATACCTTATATGAGTCTTCGGAAATTTTAAGATAAGTGGTCTTTAGTTAAGCGATACAGTTTGTAACGTTTATTAAGTTGTTTATGTATAGTGTACTACTACTACTACTACTACTGCTACTACTACTGCTACTACTACTGCTACTACTACTACTACT